>CAVNZG010000291.1:134200-206793 GCA_963693315.1 Diogma glabrata
CAAAAAATTTTCTAAACAAATTCCCTCGTTCGTTGATAAATTCTCATAGTATTTTGAAAAATTCCTCAAGCAAGTGGTATTGATAATAGCCCTTGGCCTACGATCTCGTGCTTTTATTAATTAATAATTACTTGCTTTCGAAATTTTTGACAAAAAATTATTTCGAATTATCGCCGCAACTGATAATTTTTAATATCCCAGTAGGCCAGACGTATAAATATTTGTTATTAGTATAATTCAAATGTTATTGGTGAAATTGAATGATGTCATTATATTTTAGAGAATTTCATTGGTTTAAATTAAAATAAAACTAAAGCAAAAAAATTTCTGTGTTATTTAGAAATTATCTGTAACTAACATGAAAATTAAAATATGATTCGTCATCGCCGCTGTGGCTAAGTTGTGCAAGACACACGGGATTTTTAAATGTGTCTCTGATGAGCGTGAGTTCAAAACCTGGCACAAAACACAAAAAAAAAATTCTAAAGGAGTTTTAGAGAAAATGAAAAACTATTTCGAATTGCAAAAATTCAAGTGACTTCCTATATGTATTTAAGCTTAATTTTTTTTTTAAATAAAAAGTGTTGTGTTATAGGGTTTAGAATATGTGTCACAACAACACAAAAAACCTTTTAAGACCTAGGTCCAGACCTAGGTCCCACAACAACCTGCGGTAGTTGTGGGACTCACAAAAAAACCTCCATAGCTTACTATGTTAATTTTTGAATGAGTATAAACACCAAAAACCGACTGATCGAGTAAACAGTTTTATTAAGTAAAAAAAATAATCTTTTCCGTAACTGTATCTAAATATAGATTTTAAATGTATAACTTTAAATATTTATTACTGAATAACCGTATCTAATTAACGCGATAAAAATAAAAATATTCGTTCAACCTTTAGTATCAGTTAGCAATATGATATTCACAATTGCAGTATTACTGTTGTTACTGAAACTTTTTGTTGAAATAACCAAAGGAAAATGTAAATCAAAAGTAAGTAAACATAATAAAAGCAAAACTTACTACATAAAAATTGTTTTTGTCTAGAATCGTTTAGATGGTAAAACTGTATTGATAACCGGGGCAAATGCTGGAATTGGGAAAGAAACCTTACGAGAGCTTGCAAAACGTGGTGCACGTGTTATTATTGCAAGTCGAAATCTCAAGGAATCCGCAAAAGTCAAACAAAAAATTGTCGACGAATCAGGCAATCAAAATATAATTGTAAAACATTTAGATATTAGTTCTCAAAAATCTATACATAGTTTTGCAGATGATATAAAATCAAGAGAAAATCAAATCGATATTTTAATTCACAATGCTGGAATTGGGCCAACACGAAAAGTGTCAACCGATAATATTCCATTAACATATGCAACAAATTTATATGGACCGTTTCTCTTAACAAATTTATTGATTGATTTAGTAAAAAAGTCGCCATCCGGACGAATTATTTTCGTATCATCACTTTTAGGATTTATTGGACAAAAAAATTTCGATAAATTGGATAACCACGGCAATTTTATTGATGGAACATCTATCTCACATTCATATAACGTATCGAAATATGGTTTAATACTTATTGCAAAAGTATTTGCAGAAAAATTAAAATCATCGAACATTACAGTGAATAGTTTACATCCCGGTGTTGCGTTAACAGCAATAGTTAATCAGTTTTGGCAATCATATATTTTTTTCAAATGTTTTTGGTTTCTTACCAAAACCACCGAGGAGTGTGCACAAACAACATTACATGTTGCACTCGATGAAATTGGGGGGAAAGATACGGATAAATTTTATATAGATTGTTATCAGTTTAATGTATTCAACGGTAAAACACATATTGATAATGCAAAGCGATTATGGGAAAAATGTAAAATCATTGTTAAGTATGAGTCGACAATATAAATAAAATGTTTTAAGTGTATGTAAGTTTGGGTGTAACTTTTTGGTATTAGGTTCGTTAAAATTGATAACAAAAAAATTATATACTTTTAATTTATTTTTGAAACAATTTATTCTATTTTTAGTTGTTTATATACAATATCAAACTGCCAAGTTTTTTTGTAGTTGATTTTAATAGGTCCATTGTATATGATGGTGAGCGCAGTTGGTTCAGCAAAATCCTGGCGTAGTCAACCCAAAAAATAAATAAATTACAAGTGATGGTCGTAACGTAAAAGCAATTAAGATATTTCAGTGGCACTAATGTTCATAATTCTTAATAAAACAAGTTGTATATGAAGTCTTCAATAACAAATTCGTTTTATGGGAACATAAGCAATAATAAAACTATTTAATCATTAAAGTTTCTGTAAAAAAGCTCGACGGATATTGTAAAGCATGGTGAAAATGCAGCAAAACGTGAAACTACACTACAAAAAATTGGGTCACTACAACCTCTTTTGTCTTAACCGAATGTTTTCTGCCACAGTAACCTCAAATGCCATTTACTTATCTTCAACCGCAAAATTTAAAGACATAACAACCGAATATGAGGGTAATTCTGGCGCTGAATTTTTAATTTTTTCGTTTAGTACTTTCTCCGAAAGCAATTTAGATTCATGGTGGTCATTGGTCCTCATTCAGTTTGGTCATTGTGGAAATTAAGAAACTTATCTATTCGCCCACTATAACATAAGTTTGGGGTAATAAAAAAAACTCGACAAAACTCATGCAGCAACTACGCAAAAGATTTCTGCTATCTTGAACGACTGTTTATGATTTATTATAGCAAAAATTTTATTCTCTACAATGCTAATTGGCGTTCATACTCATAGAGTGCCAAACGAAGTTCTGAGTCAAGTCATTAAGCACTTGCCTATGAAGCTGCTCCAATTGTTTAATAGTATTTTAAGTCAAGGCGCTTTTTGAAAGAGTGGAAAACGCGGAAACTGGAATTGTTAAGGAAAGAAAAGGGCAAGGAAATTGTTAAGGAAAAAAATATGTAAATCAAACATCATCAGTTCCAAACAGTTTTGGAAGGTCTAATTCTCGCAGCAGAAAGAAGCGTAATTTTCGCCAAGCCGCAAGAGGCGTTTGTAAGCGCAAGTTGAGTCACAGTAGCGAAAAGAAGTTTAGTTCCCGATAAATGCCTTTAGATAAATGCTATCACCAATATATGCTCAATATACATTGACTCCACATTTTACTACTTTTCATTGCATGTCAATTGATGTAAGAATATCCCGAAATTCGAGTTTGAGAAAGCATCTCATATCTTATTAGAGTAGGTATAGGTAAGGCTAGAACGGTCTTTCTAGGAGCTTAAGCTATTCAATCACCATCATATCATCTCTTCTTGCTGAGGTATCGGAAGCTTGCTTAAAAGGCTAATTTCTACCACACGCAACTCATTCAGTATTTGCAAAACTCAAAGATGTTCCAACACACAAACAAAAGCTCCATTCAACAGATGAGATGAGCAACTATTACCATCGTTAGATAACCGAATTTTAGAAACTTCATTTAAAATGCACGTTTTGAACTAACCTATGTAATGAGTAGTTTGCTGCGCTCAAATGTGCATTTGTCAATCCAAGAATTTTACGTCAAATGTTAGCTGAGCACTACAACTGATGCATAAAATATTGTGAAAAAGGCGATGTAACAGAACAAGTGGATGTAAATTAGGAGAATTTGCAAAAATTCAGCACTACCGGTGTTGAATTAACCTTATATATTTCATAATTTTATAATAAAAGCTAAAAATAAAAGTATAAAGTAGTTAAAACTGGAGTCACTGCGAAACAGTTTTTTAGAACATCGAAATCAGCTGCAATTCCAGACCATAAAAAAAAGACTATGTTTCCGATCTCAAACAATTTTATACAAAATTTTGGAATTATACATCCCGTAAAACAATTTTGTAAAAAATTCATGAAATGTGCATTAATAGTGAATATTACAAAAGTCCCGTGCACAAAATTGTGCATAATACATGTCATGTACATGATGTGCACCACACCGTGCACATGTCGTGCATGGAATCGATACATGGAATATACTCGATGTTTACACACGATACATCGAAAAGATTTGATGTTCTTTAAAGAATTTTTTTATTCAATGTATATATCGATGTATTTTATAGAAACATCGAATCAATGAAAACTTTAAATATGTCATCTGTGAGTACAGCTCTTTGATTTTTATCAATTTTTAATTTTTTCTCATTTTTCTTTTAATAGTCGTACGAAAGCTAAAAATTAGTTCATTGTGGCTGGAAACACAGCGTCTATGATAAAGACTGTCGATCTGGCTTTTGTTAATAAGCATAAACCATGTCTTGCGCATATACTTTAAATTTAGTTGCGCAAAATGCGGTACATCAACGTCCGGGATTATGAAAACTAATAACTAAGGTCGAACGCATTGTTACAAGGTTCAAGCAAAGTGATATAGCAAGCAATGAATTAAAAATAGTAACAGGATAAAGAAACAAAACTAATTTAAGTACATACGTACTGAGCTGTACTTACATTATAATTGACGTTTTAAGAGTTAAGCGCTGTCGTCAATGACGTAATTATTCACCATAAAATGGTACTACCTATGATCAATGCTTCAAACTGTCAATTCTATCTCCTTATTATAAGTTTTGCGACTGCTTGAAGCTGCTGCTGCCAAAATCTGGTGTTTACTATTGCACTGGCAGCAAGGTGGTTTCATTAGTTCATTGCCTAGTTTTAAAAATTCAACCCCTCACTGTAGAAGATTCGCTCGCCAAAGAATTTTAATTAACAAAAGACTGGGTGCTATAAAAAAATTAACTCCCGTTGCTATAGTCACTGTATTGTATCCGAGGTTTAAAAAAACGAACTTCAGTGAAGCACTTGCTTGCTCAATAGCAGTCGCAAAAATTAAAAACCTTGTAGAAAAATACTACACAAAATAACGAAATGTCGGCATCTGATTCAGAGCAATCTGAAAAACAAAAAAAAAGTTGTTCCTTATGGGAAGATCATCGTAAATTAATAAACAGAGTTGGAAATTAACACAATCCGAGGATACAATTTCTGATGATTTATCTATTTATTTGCGTAGGAGGAAGACTCATAGAAAATCCCTTCGAAATCTAGCATGATATAAGAATTCAGTTTCTCAAGCTATAAAAGATTGCTTAAAAATGTTTAACTATTGAAGGGACTTCTGTTGCATCTAAAAGTTTGTTTTCAAAGGCTGCCCAAATAGTCAAGCAGCAAATAAATAGGATGAAAGGAAAACGATTAAGTAATCTTTTGTTTCTTCAAAATCTGCCCCAAAAAATTGTCTAAATGAACAATATTTCTTATGGAGCAACATATCAACATGGTACCAACATTTCATATATGCTACCTGTATTATTTTACTTTAAAACTATAATAACTCATCTCACTCATGCAATGCTACTAAGCCAACACTCATGAACTAAACATATCACTAGTCATTACAGCTAGATTTTTGGTATACCTAATACCTATGTTACTCTGCTGTGTTCACGCGTACCGTTCCAAACGAAAGACAACGAACTTTTTAATAAAAACATCGATGTATTTTTTAAGTGGGCACCCCTACGGCACACAAATTTCAGCCGTATGTTTCTTGAATAATAAAAACAGTCAGACAAGTGCGAATAAAATTCGCTCGCCAAGGGTTCCGTGAATGTAAAAGAACACATATCAAAAATAATTGACAAAAAATTGTGTTGTAATGTCTTTATATTGCCAGACCATGACGCATAACAATTCACTGTTTAAAAATAAATTAAAAACACTTCAAAATCGAGTAAATGTTTGCTCATTTAATTGTAGGAAAAATCAATTGTCAAATATTTCATACTACATTAATTGAAGTAATCGATGTTTTCAATGCAAAACTATTAAAATAACTGAGATAATCGTAGTAAAATAAAATAAAGTCTGTAATTAAACTTTTTAACTATGAAATTTACTACAGATGTAGATTAAAAATACTAGTAGCGAAAAAAATTATGTGGAGAAAGAGTATTTTTTCATTGCATACTTTAATAAATTGTATTACAAGTTGCAAAAAATTATTCTAAAAAATCGAGTAGGCAAAATTTTGCTGTCATTTATTCATAATTTTTAATTTTCCGTTCTATAACTTTTGATAAAGTGATAATATTTTGTAGCCGTGCTATCAATCTACTACATACAGGTAAGTGAAGGTTGTTGCTTTGAATTGAATAAATTAATTCATTAATGCTTCTTTAATTTTAGAAATGAATATAATATCAATAAATGTTTGGCAAATATCTAACAAATGGCAATTTCCATGAAAGAACGATCATGTCAATTGAAAGGTACAAAAGAGGTAGAAAGAAAGGAAGAGGATAGAAAGGTAAAAGAAACACATCCACTATTAAGCCCGTGATGCCAAAAATCTTCCACAAACATGATTTATGTCCACAACCATTGCATAACATATTTATATATAATAGCATATTATAACATCCTATCATTAGTTATATGTACTGCTTTTTAACACCTCTTTTCAAAGAAGTTATAACAATTTAAAGAATAAATTATTCCAGTTTAGTTAAGAACGACTTGTGTGATTTATACAAAATCCGTTTGCAAACTAAATAGATGCTGAGTAATGTCGGTAATTCTCAAAGATATAGCCTAAATTATCTCAAACATATAGCCCAAATATTGACACGTATCTGTTGAAAGATTTAACTAATATTTTTACTATTTGGCGAGTGTGCGAGAACAGATCAAGAGTATGTGTTTATTATCGTTATTGCCGTCATTTTTTGTGTATACAATACTAATTTTTATTTTATTTTTTTTTTCAGGACGAATACGGCCCACACCCAGATAAGGATCAAAGCCGTTCACCGTTCGTGTTTATACAGAACTATTTTATGTGTTTCTTTTCGGTAAGGGCGAAACTCAACCATATCCAGAACAGATAAAAAACCGTTCATTTTTGAGTGTTTGTATCTCAAGAAATTATTTTTTTAACCGGATCTTTCATGTTTGTAATGCAACATACGCAAGGCATACAGAGGCGATCATGCTTTTGTAATTACTAAGTATATTAACTCACATCATTACTGTACTCATTTAAAAATTTCTAATTTCGTTCTAACAGCCGTTTCATTTGTATTTCTTATTAAATAATTAAAAAATTATAAATTGACTTTATAAAATATATATTTGTAGTCATTCTAAAAATTGATTATATTAAATATTAATCTTTAAATAATTATTAGAAAATGTATTGTTTAGACCATTAATATAATATTAAAAATACTTTTAAACAAAATATATATGCTTTATTATTTAAAGTACAATGTCTTTTGTTTTAATAGGGGAAATCAAAGGGAAATCCAATAAATTTTACCATCTAAACTTGAATATTGCTATACGTAAGAGTAAAACTTTGACTACAAAAATTAGCAAAATTACTAGCATAGTGTAATTGAAATTTACTGGCTATTAGTAAAATTACTAGCAGCGAACATATCAAAATTATTTACTTTAGTAAAATTACTCATCTATAGTAATTTTAAATGTAAATATATTTTTACTACGATTAATGTAGGCAAAATTGATTCCTACGATTATTATAGTAAATTTTTAAAACAGTGAAAACTAAATTTTTAATCGTAAAAGTCAATAGTAAATTCTAAAAAATGTAGTGATTTCTAAATTAGGTGCTCTTTCAAATGACACCCCACTTGACCACGTTTTAAATAGTGTTTTTACCCCTTCTCATTTCTTCCCCCTTAATAAATATAATTATGAGTCTGTGATACTTTCCTTTATTTTCCATAAAAAACTTACTAACTTTTCTATCATTCCCACTACAATCGAGGTAAGAAAACACGAAAAAAACGTCATTATTCAAAATTATACAAAAAATGATGACGTGTAAAATTCCAAAATAAATTTTTAAGGAATACTGAAATTAAGCCCTTTCATATAATGCCCTACTTGAGTCTATGAAAAAATGTATTTTCTCAAAGGTCTGACATCGTAACACTGTAAACCAAACGAAAACAACTTTAGTTTTATTTGTATCTGTCATCTTATGTGGACAGATTAGTCTTATACGCACCTCAAATTTCAGGTCCATAGCATTTATGTTCGATATAATGTGAAAAACTCGTTTTACTCTCACCAATAGTGTTCCGTATAAAAAACGGAACCCTAAAAACGAAGCGAAACAAAATTTACTTTATGGTAATAATAAAAGAGAATGGAAAAAAAACTTTGTTTATATTTTCAAAAATGGCTAGTTCCATTTAACTTATTATGAAATAATAGTTTCAATATTAAATTGATGAATTTAAATATATTCGCATTTAAAATTATGTGCGAAAGAAATTTTATTAGTAAAGGTAATGAAAACAAACGGACACTTTGGAAAATCAATTTTAGATTTTAGTGATTTAAAAAAATGATATATTTATTCAATATTTTTGTTTGCCTTTTTTATGTCGGTTTGCTGATATTCAAATTAATTTTTTTTAATATTAATAAAATTATGGAAAACTAATATTACCTTTCACATATAAGTCAAACATATTTTTTTTTTAAATAAAAAGTGTTGTATTATAGGGTTTAGAATATGTGTCACAATAACAGATAAATACCTTTTAAAACCTAGGTCCAGACCTAGGTCCCACAACAACTTGCGTTCTAAGGTGTTGATGAACGTTTTTTTTAAACCTCTACGAATTGAAGCCACCTGAGACTATGGATTCCGGAAAACTATTCCATTTGTATGCAGTTCGGACAAAGAAGTTTTTCTGCGATCTGCCAGTATGACAGCGCGGGATATCGACCGTTTCACTGGTTGCGGTAGTCGATTGCCGAGTGGAACGGGGGTAAGAATAAGTTTGAGGCAGGATGCCGCTGATTTCATCTGAGCACTGTTGATGACGATATTTGTAAAAAACAACGAGGTCAGCAACAGTGCGACGATGTTGTAGGGAATCAAGTTTTGATGTCAAAGCTCGATCACCCACAATTCATAAAGCCCGCTTTTGAAAGGAGTCCAAGAGGGCCAAGATGGATACAGAAGCAGCACCCCAAACTTGACAACAGTACTCCATACAGGGACGAATATAGGACTTATAAACATGGAGCAATTGGTATGGAGTGAAAATTTTTTTGCATCTATTTAGAGGCCGAGTTTTGTAGACGCGCTTTTTGCCATCGCCATTACATAATCGTTCCAGAGTAGGTCATTTGAAAGTGTGACACCCAATAAACGAATGTTTTTACATTCACCCATTGGTTCATCACACATACTGAATAAAATATCTTTGGCGAACTCGGTCCTTGGTCTGGAAACAATCAACAGCTGTGTTTTGGTAGAGTTGAAATTGACCAGGTTTTGGTCACCTAAATCGGCGAGTTTTTTTAGGTCTTTATTCACGTTTATGGCAGGGTCTCTTCGGGTGGGATTAATTTGTTCGTGCATTTTATCTTTTGAAGTAAGGGGGCTCGGACGACTTGTGCAGAGTACTATCATCTGCAAAACTATTTATTGGGTTGCTAGTGATTTTCAACAATTCGTTGATATAAATCAAAAATAGGGTTGGGGACAATACTGAGCCTTGAGGTACACCAGCGTTAATTAGTTTAGACTCAGAAGAAAATCCGTCAAAGGAGACCGAAATTTTTTATTTATTTAGCGTATGGTTTTTTTTTGTGACACATTAAAAATTAAACTTAAAAATAGGTAGACTCTTCTATGAAATCTACCTAAAACAAAACATGGATACACATTAAATGAACTTACAATCGATTTGATTGCGCGTCTTTTAAGTAAAAATTAAAAGTAAAATATTTGAACATTGGGCAGTACATTTGAACATTAGATGTTTACATCGAGCGAGTCTATCCATGCTACTACATCGGGAGTTGCCAAATGGATGTCTGAGATGTTGCCATTGTAACGTCGAATTGGACACACAGTAGCAATGTGTTTTATAGTTTGTTGTGGAGCGCCGCAGTCACACTCAGGGGACTCTGAAATGCCCCACTTGTAGAAAGAATCAGCACAACGTCCATGATTCGTTCTTATTCGGTTTAATGTGGTCCAGTTATGACGTGGCAAATCGAAACCAGGTTGGGTAGAAGTCGGGTTGGTAATAGAAAGGCCAGTTGTGTTGTAATGTTGCGAGGAGGTGTCCCAGGCATCCAAGATATTAAAATCAGTTGCCAGCAGGTTGCTGGCAGTTTTATGTGGAGGTTTTCTTGACTTCAATCGACAACGAGTGTGGTCACCGTAATATTCGTGCAAGGGTAACGTGATGTTGTTGGTTACCTTTTTATGTTCACGCATGAGAGCATGCGAGCGTCTGAGTGCAGGTGGAGCGATATTGCTTAACACAGGGAGCCAAGGTAAAGGGGTGGATCTGATAGTACCACTTATAGTACGCATCGTGGCATGCAGCTGGCAGTCAACTTTTTGAGTAAGTGTGCTATTCAACCATGTTGTGGTCGAGGTGTTAAGGGTCAACATAATCAAAAAACTTTTGTTTATCAAATAATTACACTCAAATATTTATTATACGATATAAATTTTGGTATATTTTATTATTTTTATTTATATAAAACCCACTAATAATATAATCTTTCGTCAAACTTTATAATATTAACTTATAAAAACAACTTAAGAACAACTCAACTTTTTATTTAAATTTATATTATATTCCTTATTTTTTAAAATTTTAAATCATTTAAATTTATATCTTAGCTTTTTCAACTCACTATAAAATATTCATCTAACTTACGTTAGCTATCAACTTATTTCGAACTTATTTAAATAACTTTTCTTTTAATTTTTCACCACAATTATTCGGTTTAAGGTTATCAAAACGACTGACTTCTTTAAATATTTTTCCACAACTCTTCGATTGAAGTGTCTTTATTTTATTTATATCATAATTATTGTACCAGTAATCATAATTTAAAATTGTCATGACCAATATAACTAATTTGTGCCAATTTTTGTAATAAACGAAAAATAGAACAAAACATTGAATTTCCTACATTGGTTTTTGTAACCCAGTTTAAATAATAATAATAAAAGTATTATTCAAACTGAATTTCCCAATATTGAAAATTCAATATTTTGTTTATGTCGCGATATATTATTATTAATATTATTTTGAATTTATTGAAATAATTTGTCTGCATAATAGAATTAAGTTTACTAATTAGGTATTAGGGTCTTGTTATATTGGCTCATGACAACCAGACTGGTGCGCCGAAGGAGACCGAAATGTATCGGTTAGATAGAAAATTTTGCATCAGCTTCACAACATTGGGATGAAAACCATACGCAACGAGCTTGTTGATTAAGTTGGTATGCCAGACTCGCTCGAATGCCTTGGAGATGTCCAAGGCGATAACGTATGTCTCACCACCTTTATCAAGTATGCTGTTCCAACAATGCGCTACATAGTTTAATAGATCGGATGTTGATCTTTTGTTTCGAAAACCGTATTGGCTGTCAGCTATTAAATGATTTACTTCCAGAAATTTTGAAATGTGTGTATTAATATAATGCTCGTAGATTTTGGATAGGACTGATAGTAAAGCTATTGGCCTATAATTTGAGATATCGGATTTTTATATTTATATTAAAATTTTTTGATTTCTGATTTTTTCCATTTCCTCATCCACTTAAAAATATGACCCTTATCATCATTTGTCGTAATTACTTTTCCAAAAATATAAGTCTAGGAAACATTATTAGCCTATTAGAAGATCCTAGTTATAAAAGTGAAATACATCGATGCATTTATTTATGTATTGTATTTATGCCCAAAAGTTCTTTGCACATTTTGTATATGTACATGTTTATTGTTTACATGATTTAAAAATTAAATGATATGTGCATATACTCGTGCGCAATGCATATTATATTTGTTGGAATATGCATGCATACAGCACATAAATTTTCCCAATAAAATCAAACAAAAATTTATTCTTTCGAACAATATGTGTTTTATACAAATAATTTTTTTAAAGTTCGCAATATTTAGCAGCTTTTGCAATTGTATATTGTGCTACTATAGTGTGTATTAGTTTTTCAAATGTGTGTAAAGTTGTTGCACGCTCGTCAGGCTTCTCACACCTAGCTATTTCAGGATAGCTTCAGTATTCCAGAGTTTCGAGATTATGCATAGCCCCGGGGCAACAAAGAATTTTGTGTGAGATTATACCAATACTAAAAACAAATTTGGGAATCTCCACTGGGAGTCAGAGCAAAATCGCTCTCACGCCATGATCACACTATTATTTTTAAACTGACATATTTCAGATTTACTATTTTATCATTTAATTTTCTAAGTCAGACTATAAATTCTTTCTTTTTTTTTTAAACTTAATATAATAATCAATATGAATAAATAATTAAAAATAAACTCACTACTTGTTTCGTCTAGTCCTCTTCTGAAAAGGCGTCAGCACCAACAAAAATTATTTCAGATGTTCTCAGAATCTTCCGTCTGTTGAATAGCTTTTTTTATAAACAGCGTCAGCATCAAACACAAGATGAATATTTTAGATGATTTGAATACTGCAGCAATTATGATCAATCTGTCAAAATCTTCAGGAACTGATGATATCGTATAAAAGTAACAATTGCGAATAAGATGTCAAAATATTCAGGAACAAATATTGAGGTATATCAGCAATAATTTTGAAGCAAAACGTCAAAATATTCAGGAACAATTAATGAGGTATATCAGCATCCATCTTGATCAAACGTCAAAATATTAATAAGGTGGTATGGCGGCAGCCATTTTGAACCAAAACGTCAAAATCTTCACGAACAAATAATGTGGTATGACAGCAACAAATTTAAACAAGATGTCAAAATGTTTATAAATCAGCAATGTTGTATAACGGCATCCGCTTTATTCAAGGTGTGAAAAATGAATTTTACCACAAAAGTTTTCTCCATCAACAATTTCCAATTCAATTGCGAACTCTGTCTTTCAGTAACAGCATTAGCAACCACCGTGAAAATGTTTCATACCCAAGCACCAATATCTCTCTTCTCGAATACGTGATTCTACTATTAAAATTCCAAAATTATTTAAAAACTTAATAAGTTTTGTTATTATTGTTTTTTTTTTGTTTCACTAAACAAATTTGGTTGTACAATCTTCACTTATTACTCTAATTTATTATTTTAATAACAACCTTTTTTTCTGTGGAGCTGTTACCTTTGACTACGAGGACTGACAAGAGAGAGACTTTGTTATGATTGTTTGAGTCTTATTTATACCACCCATTGTTAGTCCTTGCTCTTCCCTCCATCTAGCCGTCTCACCATCCGGCATATTAAAAAAATTCAACGAACAATCAACTCGCTGTTATCTGATAGATAAAGCCAGACGTTCATGAGTCCAAAACTAGGTGGAGTCAGACGTTTTAATGACTTCGACAATAGATGGAGGCAGCGCAACATGATCAAAAACAGGTGGTGCCAGATTTCAGGCAACCATAACATTATTGACAAATTCTATTCAAAAAGTAACGATTTTTCAAGAAAAGCATTTCTTTTTGTTTAACATCCATAGGCAAATCAGAGTAGAAACTAGCAATAACAACAATCATTAAAAGATCAATGCAAGATTCCACCCTGTTTCACTAAACAAATTTGCTTGTACAATATTCACTTATTATTCTAATTTATTATTTTAATAACAACCTTTTTTCTGTGGAGCTGTTACCTCTGACTACGAGAACTACGATTTTGCTCTGACTCCCAGTGGAGATTCCCAAATTTGTTTTTAGTAATGGTATAATCTCACACAAAATTCTTTGTTGCCCCGGGGCTATGTATTATCTCGAAGCTCTGGAATACTGAAGTTATCCCGAAATAGCTCGGTGTGAGAAGCCTGACTAGCGTGCAACAAAGTTCATCACACAAATGTGACAAAACTCATTCGCAGTTGTATTACACAATTATGAAAACTGTTATAATTTCGTAACTAAGACACGAACATATATGATTTGTGTTATGGAATACATTTTTACACAAAGTTGTTAAACATTTAGGTGCAACCTTAGAGTATATATAAATATAGAGAGAACATAACTTTAAAATTGTATGAAGAGAGACATAAGAAATCGTGTTTGCTAATATGTCATATTCAATTTCTCATTTCGCCATTTGCATTTCTGTTTATTTACAACAACCAACTATTGTATTAAATTATAAATTAAAAACAATTAAATAATTTAAAACGAAACAAAAAGTACAATCTATTATTTTTAGTTGTGCTAATTTTTATAAAATGAATAAAAATAATTACGAGAGTATTTTACATTTATTGTGTTATTTCCAGTGATTTTATAATAGTGAACATTTTATTATTTTATAATGCAAATGTGCAAATATTTAAGTTATGTATACATCCTGAAAGTATATTATGAAAACTAGCTGGCGACCAACTTTTCATTATTGTGTAGTTTATTTGTAATAGATAAAAGATTAAAATTTATATATTTGGTTAGAATCAAATCCTAATCTGTCATTTTTCTTATTTCTTTTTATATAGTAGCAGTGAGGGAGAAACTATTATTTTTTTGTGGTAGGTTTTTTTCTTATAGATTTAAAAGAAACTCGCAATAATTGTACAATTTTAAATCAAATGAAAAATTTATGCACGTCTTTGGGAAGACAAACCGGTTTCTCTCTCAGAGAAATAAAGGAAAACAAACAAACAAAAAACGATTTGACAGAAGATCAATCACGAATAATATTAGTTATGGTGGTCGGTTGGGTGCAACTGACACTATGGTCGATCGACAAATATGTGTTCGGGAATAGGGTCTCTGCGTTATTTTACATGAAGTTTGGTTGTGGTTATGGTTAACTTATTTTTAAAAATGCAGCGGGATATTGACTGATTACTGTCATCATATATAAATATAGACTGATGAAATATGTGATAAGATTGCAACTGTCTTAAAGCAAGGAAGATTACTCGAATATAAAGCTTATGTGTTACCCTTACAAACTTTAATAATATTTGCTTTTATCTTTTATTTTATTTTGCGATTCAACTCCTTGTTGGACGTGTTAAGAATTTTAGACAAATGTTAAAAACTGTTGGTAATTAATTAATTAATTTTAAAAGACAGAATTAGAAATTAATAATTATTTCATTTTTAACTTAATTTACAGTATCAAAATTAAACTCAAACCGTCACGTTCTCCTGTTTTCCTAATGTATTTTGAAATTGATTGTCCTCACTTGTCCCATTAAAAAGAAAGTTGAACTAAAAATAATAAGTCGAACTAAAAATAATAATTAAATCAAAACACCAGAAAGAAACATCACTTAAATCACTTACGTTCACGTTTACAAGTTTATATACTTTTTCCTGTTTTCATTGTCATTTAAGGCGTAAATAATCTATTGTTATAGAAGACAGTAAAAATAAAAAAAAAAGGTTTTTTCTGTTATTATTGCTTTTAATATTGTTGTTGTTGTAGTTTTCTTCCTTCTTACAATTTTCTTTCAAACTTTTATTTTGGATAATGAAGTCAAAAAAATGAAAGAAAAGAAAAAATAGGTAGCCTTTTCTAAGCACAATAATATATTATGATACAGTGCAATTGTAACATATCGTTAAACTATTGGAAATTTTAGTAGTCATGCATTCAACCGTTTGGTAAGAAAAATTGTACAAATTTTCGTTTGGAAAAAAATGATAACGAAAAAGTTTTTAAGCATAATTCACTTACTCTTACTTCAAACTCGACTATGTTTTTATGATTAGGTTATATGTATTCTTGTCACCTTACATCATAAAAAATACGAAAAAAACATTTGCCAAAACTTTTCAACAACTTTAATATTTAAGGATTTACAAAAGTTTTTTTGTAGTTAGGTATAATTCTTAGATTTCTTACGTAAAAGTTTTTTAACATTGTTAAGGAAATGGATAGATGGATGATTCGTTGAATAGTTGAATGGGAATGAATATGAAATTAGTTTTATTTTATATAGTTTTGTGTTTTATTGTTTTTTGTGAACTTTTGTGATTTGGTTCCAAAAAGATGTAAATCTATTCATGAAATTCATATTAGGATAATTTTTGTTTTTTATAAGTTATAATGCTTTATGGCAATGGCAAGATATTGATTAACTGTGGTAGGGTGACCAATATAAATTGTAGCCAATCCGGGACGAAAAAAAACATATTGGTATATTTTTGTATAATGACTTCATGGGTATTTGTCAATATGTACTACATGCGCTTTTTTTAGCAAATTAACTTCGTGAAATTTTGAGTTGAAATCTTTGCAAGAGTCTTGCAACAAGACAAAGCGATATTACATCTTGAAATAACCTTTGCTTTTAAAGCATCGATCTCTCTCGATTTTCCGATGTCCATAGATTACAAATTATTGAAAAAACTTGTTCAGTCGCTGCATTTGTTCCGGGCAGGCACGAACATAGTCCCACTAATATTAGAATATTTTTGAATAGGATGTGATTATCTGCCAAATAGTCGGCCCATTTTGTATCAATACTCAAGTTGCTGTTGGTCCATTCAGCTAGTTTTTCAGTGTTTACATAGATAGGTCAAATCATGGAATAAATTATTTCCCTTTTCGGTAATTTCGTTCATATCAAAATATTTACGAACACGCATTGACGTGTTGTTTTCGATTGCGATGTCGCTCCATTTAACATCACTAATGAGTTTAATAATTCATTTAAAATTACAAACCAAAACTCTAAAAATTGAGTGCTTCAAAGCTATCAATATTCCACACAATTGGAGTAAAAATTTACGATATGGCCAGTAAACCATTCTCGAGTTAAAAGGAATTCGTGGTCGGTTTGTGCTAGACACTTCACAATGAGATCACGTATATCTTCTGAAACTTACACTGCAGTCTTTTCCTTATTCAACACGTTTTACAGCGTTATGAAAAACGTAGGCTTGATTATGTAGAAAGAAAAGCCAAGGCACAGACTTCTCATCTTAAAAAAGCTTGTATGGTTCTTGGCATTTTTCACACCACCACCATAGCTCGTTATTGCAAGCACCTCTGTTTTAAGTTCAAAAAACTTTACAGGGTTTTTCATAAGCTCAACCATCGATCGACTGAGTCAACTGTGTCTAAAACATTTATATGTCATCAGAAAGTAAAATAGTTATATATTATTACCTCAGTCAAATTTATTTAGTTGCTCGTTTCGATCCCTAACCTCATGGAGGTTGATGGTTTACATACAGAGTAGCTGTATGTTCTACTATCTAAGAACTATATCAGAAAGTAGTCTAACCTTAAGGATAAGACCTGATTTGTTTACCTGATGCGAGCAGTTCATGAGCTTCAATGCAAAATTGCTTAAGCGCAATCATATTTTTTGTGTTCAGCAGTATACTAAGTGTATATGCTGCTAAACAACCAAATTCATTTGCAAAATTCATTTTCAAGTAAGGACAATTTAAGATCGTTCCTTAAGGTCTCGTAAATAGTGCAATCCAGAAGAACATTTAATGCATATCATCCACATTACATTTTGTGCATAAAGCATTGTCCCTAACATCAACACGCTTCAAGTACTCTCAAAATTTGCCATGTCCAATTATAAACTGGACCAAGGACCTGTCAGAGCTACCTTATTCGTACCTAAAGCAAAAGTTGAATCGCTGATAAAAAGATACGTATAACTTCCCGTATCTGAGACCTCCCAATGTGCCTTCCATTCATCGAGGGTCTCCTGGTGCAGTACCTTTTTTATTTGCTTCCTTTCAACTCTGCTGTTTGCTTTGACAGCACGGTTGTATAATTTGGGATTGTGCCCGTAATGACCTGAGTCGGGGTTGTAGAAATGGATCTGAAACCTCGGATCATGCGGAGTAACATTTTTCTGTCAGCGCTTAGTAACTGTGCATTATGCTTAACTTTCGTCCGCTCATACCAACCAGCTGAGCAGTACGACATAATAGATTCCAATACGATCTTATAAATAAGATGTATAGTATATTTCTATCAAGACCCCACCATTCATGAGATAACCTTGTGAAGCTGTGGAAGAGGGACTTGGATTTCTAGCATATTCGTATAGCATGACTTGATACCCTCATCTTCTCATCCAAGTCAACACCAAGGTATCTGGTTATGCTGACCATTTTGATTGTTTTTCCATTAACCTTAATGGTTGGTGGTCTAGCTCTGTCGTTCTTGCCCTTTAACTGTAGCATAACAGGTTTTTGCGCCGACAAGCTTAATTTGTTTCTTCTGCACCAGGAATAAAAAGTATGACTTTAACCGTTGAAATAATTGTAAATTTCTTTCTATTGAAGTAGCCGACGAGTCAAACTTATGCAATTTTCAAAATCAAATTTTATTGGATTTTTTTTAATATATCATAAAAATATTGTATGGTAATTGGTGCTAGAAAAACGGAACAATTCGAGACTTTTTTAATTTCCGGGAGAATTTCCGGGACATTTTCAATGCGAGACGGCAGACTTAAATCCGAGACGGTTGGTCACGCTAAACTGTGGTACACTTATCAAAGATGGTAGTAATTTAAGAAATAAGGTTTTTGGTTTCTTGATGTTTTATTGATGTTAATATGAATTGTTCTTACAACATTCATTGTCATTTGTCATTACTAAATTTATTTATTCTACAAAATATTTTCGAGGTTTACTGTTTTTTCTGGTTATAAATTAATATGTATCGACCGTTTGTCAATTTTATAACTTATAATCTAATTGTCCACTATCTGTACGATATGGGTATATCGCCTACATAGTATTTAGAGTTCTCAGTTCCAATTTTTTAGAGTCTCATTTTGGAGGAAAATTAAATTTTTAGTTTGTATTTATTAAATAACTTACCTTACCTATCTAAATACCTTAGTCTATAATCCTTTCTTACGATGTTTTTTAATAAAAAGGTGCTGTGTAACAATGATAACTAATTGTTAATATTTTACAATACAAATTACAAATAATACAATACAAACAATTTCTCAGAGTCACAACAACAATAAACAAATAGTTATGACAACACCATACGCTGTGAGGTATAGGTGAACGATTTTTAATACTACTGCGAACTATGGATATATGCGTATTTGTGGATATAAGCAGAACCATTTATTTTCGGACAAAAAGCTTAGCTTGTAACTATTTGCACTTACTGACTGAAAATAAAACATCTAAGCTTCTTTGAAGACAATATTTATATAAACGAGGTCCACAACAATACGACACGACCAAATATTTTCTAATCCAACTGTTGCTATTCCAAAAAACTTTTATATATCAAGAGTAGAGATACGCTTTTCGCGACATTTTCTGTTTCTCGGGAAAAGTTGAGAAGGGAAATCTGTTTCTCGACAATTCTCACGAATTCTTGAGATAATTCTTTATTAATTTTCTTTAACTAATAAATAATTTTCTAACCCAATAACTCCTCATAAACATTATTCTCTAATTATAACCGCCAAATTGATTGATAAATAAATATAAATAGCTATCTGGGATTTTTTAAAGTTACTGGAATTGAGAGATCTTTCTGTTTAAATCAGCGGACGCTTTGTTAACGTTTCTTGACAGTCAAATCAATTTCTGTATGGGAAACCAGTCCTGTAAAAACGCTCTATCAAAGTAAACAAACTATTCTTACGAATTTTGAAATCAAATAGAGGAAACAGTTTTTTTTTCTCGGTTTTTACAGAGTGTTGCGATACACAATTTCTATTGGAGGTGTAATTAAAACAACTATACTATTTGAATAAACTTTGGTCCTCACTTAGGTCACCTATATAAATCAAATCGATTAAATTAAGTCTTCAAGTGAAATTCGGCTATAAAAATTACGTTCTTTTATAGACATTATACGAAAAAAATCTAAAAATTCGTCAGCGATTCATCATTTTTATCATATGGATAACGGGTCCTCACTCTCAATATTTACAATATTTATCATATAAAATAAATATAGTGTTCGTTATCTAATTTAAAATTTTAGTTTATAAGATAAAACATGATTCTCCTCAATCTAATTTAATGAATTATTCTGACAGAAAAATTCGTAAAATTGTAGAAGGGTTGCGCTGACTGCAAGAAAAGCTTAGTGAGTTTTAAAAAATTTAAATTTAAAGTTTAAAAAATTTAAGGAGTGATTTTCGTTTGTCTTTAACTTTTTTCAAATTCTCGAGGAATAAAATAAAATTTCTTGAGAAATGAGAAATAAAAATCTATAGGGAATTCTTGAGAAATCGAGAAAAAGAATTCTCGAGAATAACCTCTAATGAATAGTAACACCGAAAAATTATAACGATCGGCCCTATTTCTGTTGTGCAACATATTAAACTATGTGGCAAAGTATTAAAACTTAACGCATACTATGAAATAACTCAAAAAGTAGGGTCTGCGTCGGACCAGACGGTGGAAGTTATACTTCTTTGGCCATTCGCTCGCACACACGCACACAGACAGACAGATAGGATACATTAAAAAAAAATAACTAAAAAAAAACCAAAATATTATTCAAAAAAAAAAAAATAAAAAAAAAATATTATTCAAAAAAAAAAATATTATTCAAAAGAAAAAATATAATACAAAAGAAAAATATCGTTCAAAAAAAAAGCAAAAAAAAATATATTGTTCAAAAAATAAATAAAAAAAAATTATTCAAAAAAAAAATTATTATTCAAAAAGTATAAGAACGTATAATCGTCGATTTTTCTTAGTTTTCTTAGTCAAAAAAATAAAAAAAAATATTAAAAAAAAAAAAATATTCAAAAAAAAATATTAACCAAAAAGAAAAAAAAAATATTATTCAAAAAACTAATAATTATTAATTACTAGAAGGTGATTTCGGCGATTTCCGTGCTTCCCAGATAAAGTGGTTGAAAACTGTTTTTTTTTGAGTTCTCCTATAGTTTTTTTTAATGTCATTTAATTTAACTTATTTTATTAGTAATATATAAAAAGTTTGAAAAAAATGTAATAGCATCATTTTACAGTCAGCAAAAGCCTTTAAGTAACTCTAAAGCTATAGATAAATTTACATATTAAATGTATGTTAAAATTAAAACACATTTGACAGACAAATAATAATTAAATAATTTTTATAAATGTAGATGGCAAAAGATTAAGGTTAGAAAAAAGTTAAAATTTTATTCCAAAGATTTAATTCAAATAATTCAATGTGTCACGAACAATTAGGTGAGCGTAAATATATTTGTTTATTGGATGTCACAATTTTCAATTACTTACTCCCAAACCACCGTACTCGTCATACAAAATAGGTACACTGGTTCATTGTTATTGGCTTAGCGTCCTATTTCATGTAGACTTATAATCATTTATCAATCCAGAAATTTTGCTGTTCTGAAGGATCGTATTGCAATTTACAAATATATTTTATCGATTGTCTGCAATACTCTACTATATTGATGCATACGCCGGCCGGTTAAAGAATACCACCATTTTTAGTGAATATTTTCATTTAATGGGTTTTATCGCTTTATAGTCATCGTCTTATTTCGACATTCCTTCCCACAACTTAAAACAAAAATTGGAAAAAATAATAATAAGACTAATTTCATTTGTAAATTCAGACTTATATATTATTATTAAAACAGTCAAATCACACCATTTGTTAACATATTTGCATATATTTTATAGATCCCTTGCAATAACAATAATAGTTTTGAAAGTAATGGAGAAGCATATTTCACTCAATAAGTAAAACACTTTAAACCTGTAGCTTTGATATTGTTCATAATCTTTTTCTTCGGTACTAAGGCTCCAATGCAAATTCTTGGTTAATCAATGTTTCTAAGGAAGAGGAAAAGAAACGTCAATTTCCAATTTTTGGAACATGTAAGGGCAGTTCTGCTAATGCAAGCAGGTTTGTTTAATCATATATAAGCAATGCTTAAATGTATCGTATTGGTGCTAATGCATAGAAATATGTACATATATTATACAATTGCGAACCATAAGAACATAGTTGTTGTAAATTAGAAATATGTAATTGTTAAAAAATAATTTTACATAATTTTCATATAAATGTACATATTTGCTTGTCACATTATACATTAACTATTCCTTTTAATGATAATTCCGAAAAGTGAAAAAAAAATTGATCAAAGATAACTAAGCGAATAATGTTTTATTATTATAAAATATGATTGATTTAGTAATTTCGTCTTTATTACCATACAGCATAAGGTTGATTTACTAATTTCGTCTTTATTACCATACAGCATAAAGGTTAAAATATAACTTAAACAAGCGTGACGCGGTTTCTCGATTAACACCCCATCAAAATATTTACAACGAGCGCAAAGAAGTATAACTTCAAAAATCCAAAATCGTTAATTCCTCAATTATATTAGACTTATTATATTATATGACTTATTATATTATATGACTTATGCGAAATTATTTCGAAATAATTAAAATATTAAAACTGTTCTCCATGTCAGGAGCGGCTTGGAGCGGGCGTCTGTCTTGAATCAAGCAGCTTGCTATATAAACGTGTAAAAAGGTTGTTTCTGGTAACCTTAAGATGCAGAACGAACCCATTCACGACAATTTGGGTTGGGCCTAAGATTAACACCATAGCCCCGGA
The DNA here is from genome assembly GCA_963693315.1 of Diogma glabrata. Lineage (NCBI taxonomy): Eukaryota > Metazoa > Arthropoda > Insecta > Diptera > Cylindrotomidae > Diogma > Diogma glabrata. The sequence continues at coordinate 156,821 of CAVNZG010000291.1, forward strand.
AAAAACTACTTTCTTAAATTTGGAAATCAGAAAGAGAATATCAGACCCGGACAAAACAACAAAATTTTACCTGGAAATGAAAAAGGACCAGACTACTGAATTGGATCGTAGAACGTGCGTAGTCTGAGCTCTCCTGATGCTCTAACAAGTCTAGAGACAAAAACTGAGAGGTATAGGATGGATATCATGGCTCGGCAAGGTATTAGACAGCCAATAATCGGAAAAAAACATCTAGATAGCCCCTCTTTATACTGTAGTGGTCATCCTTCTCAAAACGAATTCAGCACTGGTTTTCTTGTTGCTGCACGCATACGAGAAGCCGTGATGAAATTCATCCCGGTCAATGAGAGGATCGGTTACCTACGTGTACGCAATACACACAACAACATTTCTTTTATTGCCGTGCATACACCTACTAAAGCTAAGACGGTCGACGAGAAGGATAATTTCTACATAGCACTGGAAGAGGTTATGAAACAAACACCAACACGTGACTTCATTATGGTTCTTGGTGACTTTAACGGGCAGGTTGGAAGAGACATCTCTTTTGAAAATGTGGTGGGTCCCAACAGTCTGCATTTGAATTCCAATGATAATGGTGATAGAATGACTGAGTTTGCATTATCAAGTAATTTGAGAATTGCCAGTACTTTCCACCGATCAATTCATAAGCAGACTTGGGTCTCGCCGAATGGAAACACTCGAAATCAAATTGATCACGTGCTAGTAACAACACGTTTCTTTTCTAGGGTTCTGGATGTGTGATCCTTTAGAGGTGCATACATTGGAAGTGACCACTTCCTTGTATGTGCTACGATAGGGTTCCACTTTTTAAATCCAGGCATTCCAAAATTCAATCAACGGAAACGTTTTAACATCTCATCACTAAAGAATGCTGAAACAGAAGAGATATATCAAAACCATATTTCTGAAACATTGGAGAAATCAGAAACCATTAATGGAGACGTCGATAATTCATGGCATTTGCTCAAAGATGCTGTTTTAATCGCTGCTGAGGGAATACTTGGACGACCACAGAACCACTCTCAGAAGCCTTGGATGGATCAAACATGTCTTGTCGCTATTCAATACAAAAGAGATTGCTATCTAAAATGTCTACAATAACGCAACACCAGATTCACGAAGGAGAACTATAAACAGGCACGACAAGCCGTTACAAACCTATGTAGATGAACGAACAAAAAATAGTGGAATAAAAAGTGTAAGGAGATTACTTTATTATTATTTATTCGCTTATTTTGAGAATCTTCTCAACTTAAGTGACCAGCAACATGTCGAACGACGGGTAAAGCTTATTCGTGCGTCAAAGGTACATGTAGACGAACCCACCAAAAAGGAATTCGAAGCGGCGCTGTCAAAATTAAAATGCAATAAAACACCTGGTATCGACGACATAACATCCGAAATGATTTAACATGGTGGTGAAACTATATCCTTAAGATTGTTTGAATATGTTCAAATGATCTGGTGGAATGAAACCATGCCACAGCACTAAAACTCAGCTATGCTGATACCAAACCAATTCATAAAAAGGTAATCGCTTACAATGTGCAAACTACAGGGGAATCGCTCTACTCTGCACAGCATATAAGATATTTTCGAACATTTTGCTAGCCAAAATCAATCTTTTTGCTGAACAAGTGTTTGGAGAATATCAGTGTGGCTTCCGGCAAGGCCAAGGTACCACCGATGCACTTTTCTCGATAAGGGTGATTTTGGAAAAGTGTCGAGAGTTCAACATACCTGTGTACCAACTCTTCATTGATTTCAGGCAGGCCTATGACTCTCTCGGACGAGAAATTCCATGGTCTGCTCTGGTTTCATTGGGAATCCCTGGTAATCTGGTTTCACTATGCAAAATGACAGTACAGAAATCTCAATGCTGTGTACGAGTGGAGAACGAAATATCGAAGTTATTTAAAGTCGACTCCGGGTTAAGACAAGGTGATGCTATCTCTCTATTGAACGTGCTATTGTTCTAAGTAACGACTTTCTAATAATCAGTGAGGCATATTTTAAATTAAGAAATAAACTCTTATTTAAAGCGAATGATATGGAGGAGCCGAAATCTTAAGGCTCTGAGATATCAAGACTTCAGTCTGGGTTAAGGATTTTGATATAGTTTTCAGCAAAAAACTTTTATGAGGACAGGGTTTTTAGTTTTGGGCAGCGATGTATATCAAACATAACTTTTTGTTAAAGCACATGTATTTTTTATCTCTGTTTAGATATGTATTACAAAATTAGCATACATAAACAAAAATACGTTGTCGGAAAATTATAATAGACCATAAATTAACATAATTTAGTGAAAAGATTATACACTCAGCAAACTACTCAAAAACCTCTCCATTTAGCGTTTCGAGAAAATATTACAAAATCACAAATTTATATTTCTTTCAAAATTCCAAAAATATTGTAAAAATAAAATTAAATCAAAAATTCAAATTTTTTTCAAAATCCTAAAAATATTCGAAAAATTCTTACAAAATCAAATATTGAAACTTTTTTCATAATTCTAAAAATATATATAAAATTCACAAATTCTATTTTTTTCCAAAATTATAAAAATATTGCATGAATTAAACCGAAATCAAAAATTAAAACTTTTTCCAAAATTCTAAAAATATTGCAAAAGTTATTACAAAATCAAATATACAAACTTTTTTCAAAATTCCAAAAATATTTCAAAAACAAGTAACAAAACTTGTAACAAATTCAAAAATATCCATGTCTAATTTCATGTAAAATTACATTTACCTCATACAAACAGGGTAGCGAAAATCCGAAATTCTACGTCCACGCCGTGCTACCTGGGTAACGCTAACAGAATTAGGTTGGTGTAGTTGAGAGGGGCAGAGTAAATACTGCTTATACTCAATGATTCTGCACCATGGCGAGTCATTGGCGCCATAAAACCAATGCAACTCAAGCGTCTGTTCTCCATGTTAGGGGCGGCTTGGAGCGGGCGTCTGTCTTGGATCAAGCGGCTCGCTATATAAATGTGTAGAAAGCGTCTGTTCTCCAAGTTAGGGGCAGCTTGCAGCGGGCGTCTGTCTCGGATCAAGCGGCTCGCTATATAAACGTGTAAAAAGGTTGTTTCTGGTGACTTTAAGATGCAGAACGAACCTATTCACGAAAATTTGGGTTGGGCGAAGGGCTAACACCCCATTTCCGTAAAAAAATTATTGTCATGAATTCTGTACCTCGGCCTCGGAATATCTCGGATTCATTATTGGAACGACCTCGGAAACTGTACCCGGACTACGATTCAAAAATGGGAACCTGGAACGTGCTAAGCCTCAGAAGACCAGGAGATCTCCTAAAACTCACTAAACAAGTCGAGAGCTACACACTGGATATAGTGGCATTACAAGAACTAAGATGGCCAGGCAGTGGAATCCATGAAACAGCGAAAGGATACACTCTGCATTATTGCGGTCATCAAAACGAAGGAGAATTTGGAAATGGCTTTCTTATACACTTTCGCGTGAATCAGCATGTTATCGACTTCTGCCCAATCAATATGCGGTTATGCACACTGAGAATCCGCATGCAAAAATTCAATGTAACGATCATCAATGTTCATGCACCTACTGAAGATAAAGCAGATGATATTAAAGACCTGTTCTTCCTAGAACTCGAAGAAGTCATCAATAACATCCCGCGGCACGGTATAAAAATCGTGGTAGGTGACTTTAATGCTCAAATCAGTAGGATTGCAGAACTTAAAGAACTTAAAATATCGGCCCTAACAGCTTGCATCATACCAGCAACAATAACGGTTTTCGCGCAGCCGAGCTGGCTATGATGTATGATTTGGTAATTTCCAGCACTTTCTTCCCTCACAAGAGAATTCACAAGGCAACTTGGAAATCAAATGACGGAAGAACGGAAAATCAAATCGATCACGTCATGATCTCTAAGAGACACTCTACAAGTATAACTGACGTTCGATCATACAGACGTGCTGATATGGACACCGATCATATGCTTGTCCTCTTTAAGTACAAGTGCAAATTATCATCTACATTTAACAGACAAGCAGAAAAGATCGTGCGCTGGAATGTCGAAGCATTTAAACATCCGGAAACGCTGAATAGATATCAGGAAATAATAACACAAAACATAGAAGAGCATGACATCTCTTCTGAGATGCCATTAAACATACAAGAAGAATGGCAAACGCTTCAATCAACCATTATAGCCGCAGCACAAACTACAATCGGAAAACGACCACCGAAATAACACAACGAATGGTTTGAGGACGATTGCCGCAATCCGTTGAATATAAACAAAAACTGCGAGAAAAATGGTTAACAAGGAACACCCGAAGCGCCCAAACTGATTATCTATGCGCCAGGAAAGCCTCAGCAAAACTTCTACGTAAAAAAAGCGCGAACACATGAAGAGCTGCATCGAAAACATCAACCAACATGTGGCCAACGGAAATTCAAAAGAGCGCTTTGCCAATGAAAGGAATCTGACAAAAGATTTCCACCCAAGATCTACAGCCATCAAAAATGAAAATAATGAACTCACAACAAGTGAACGTGATGTGCTGGCAGTGTGGCGATCCCACTTTCAAGACCTACTCAATAGGACGAATGAAGTTCATCCTATTCGAGAAAATTTCTCCATCAACTGAGGAGATTTTTGTCCCTTACCCAGCAATAGAAGCAGTGGAAGCTGCCATTAAAAAACTGAAAAATGGCAAATCACCAGGTTTCGATGGAATTCCCGCAGAACTTCTGAAAAATAGAGAAGCAGCTCTGGTCTCACGTATATACGATCTGATTCTCGCTCTCATTGTTCCGCTACATAAGAAAGGTGACCGTCTAAAGGGTGCAAATTATCGTGGCATCGCACTGTTGAATACTGCATACAAAATATTAGCTAATGTCGTACTTGCTCGACTCATCCCGTTCGCCGAATCTATCATCGGTGACTATCAGTGTGGTTTTCGTCCCAACCGCTCAACCACAGATCAATGTTTTACATTAAGGATGATTCTGGAAAAATGTTGGGAGTACAACATCAGCATTCACCAGCTCTACGTTGATTTCAGGCAAGCATATGATAGTATCATCCGCGATAAACTCTGGTCCGCACTCATATGCCTTGGTATCGCAGAGAAACTTGTTTCTCTGTGCTAACTCACAACATCGGGATCAAATTGTAGAATAGTAATCGAAGGGTCAGTTTCTGATCCTTTCGATATAACATCAGGTGTTCGACAAGGTGATGCACTCGTGCCCGTACTATTTAATTTGGCGCTGGAGTACGCGATAAGAAAAAGCCGAATTGAGACACAAAACTGTATATATAATAAATCTAGTCAAGTTCTTGGCTACGCAGATGATATTTTGCTTCTCGGACGTAGAACAAGCGATATTAAGAATAGTCTCTCTCAGCTTGAAATAAATGCTAAACGGCTTGGATTATGCATCAACACCGGCAAAACTAAAGTGTTAACAACATCTAAGAACATACCTCCTGGAAATCTGGATACTGGCGACTATGAAGTGGAACGCGTGGAAAACTTCAAATACCTCGGGTCTGTAATAACATCGTCAAATGACATGCAGGCAGATATCAAAGCCCGTGTCTCTGCCGCATACAGAGTTTTCTACGCATACTCATAACTTTTGCGATCAAAACATCTTTCGCGGTCGTGTAAACTCACACTTTACAAAGCATTAATCTGACCTGTGCTTACATTTGGAAGTGAAAGCTGGACACTGACTTCCTCCGATTGTAGAATTCTATCGAAATTCGAGAGGATGGTCATACGAACAATTTATGGTCCATGTAAAGTTGCTGAAAATCAGTATAGAATCCAAATGAATCATGAAATCAGACAGCTTCTTGGAGGCTCTCACAATATGTTTTATTATTTAATAAAAACAAGCACTTTAAATTCAATTAAGATTTAATTTATTAGAACAAGATTTTTGTGTTATTTGTTACAATTTTAATTCTCAATTTTATAACTTGTTGTTCGACCGAACGCAAAACTCAAAGTGAGTGTACTGTAAATTGTTTTAATTTTAATAACAATAATTATATTTTATTAAGGCGAATTCAGCTTATGTTGGACCTGTTTATTTATTTTGTTTCACCGAGTGTTGTCGTTGTTATTTAATTTGAAATGTAATTATTTCAGTGTTTTGCCGCTACAGACTAAGAGCCCGTGACGGCCAGACCTTCGTTATTTTATAAAAGCTGAAAGTTTCTCTGCGCATACCCCCTACTCAGGTAGGAACGATTAGCGACATATGAAGTTTGGATCATGGTGGCTTTGGCAGGGAGCTGGTAACAAAGGGGCCTCCAAAGTTTCGTGAAAGTATAAAAGGCAATTTTTTTATATGTTCTTCGGGATAGTATTAGAATTCACATCACCGATTGCCAGACACTTACTATCGTCGTAACCCCCTGCCAGACACCCTTAGACTTTATCAATTTGTTAAAGTTTAAAGGTGTCTGGCAGGGGGTTACCACGATAGTAAATGTCTGGCAATGGGTGACGTAACTTGTAATACTATCCCAAAGAATATATAAAAAAATTGCCTTTTATACTTTCACGAAACTATGGAGGCCCCTTAGACCTGCTCCCTGCCAATGCCACCATGATCCAAACTTCATATGTCGCTAATCGTTCCTACCTAAGTAGGGGGTATGCGCAGAAAAACATTCAGCTTTTATAAAATAACGAAGGTCTTGCCGTCGCATGTTCTTGCTCTAATATTTTTGTCTGTTTCATAATAATTGATTTGAATTTTTCCTTAACCAGATTTTGATTTTAAATTTCTTACTTATATTAATATAAAGTTTTTTATAAGAGATCTCCGGGTATAAATTCACTTGGTACAGATTAATAAAAGTTCACAAATAACAAGTTAACTATATGGTTCTCACTCAAGCGGCTAGTCCCGACATTAGTGACAAAAGAAAGTATCTCATCGCTCTTCCTTTTCGGAACCTTTTATTAAGTAATGTAACAATCGAAATTGAAATGGGTCTCTGATTTGTTGGATTAATTTTACTACCCTTTTTTGAAACTAGCTGTACTCTAGTCTTTTTCCATATTTCCGAAAATTCTTCTTTCTTATATGACAAATAAAAGATTTTAGTTAGGATTTGGTTGTTTAACAAATGTGCTGAGAGTGATTGGAGGAATGCGAGCTGGTCCGGATCGTTTTTTTGTTTTATTTTGTAGAAGTATTTTTCGAATGATGTTTTTATGAAGAATTATACGCATCATTTTGTACGAAGCTCTAGGAATTGGTTCAGCTAAAAAATTAGGTTTCTATAGTGTTGAATGTTTATAGAAATAATTTCCCAGAGGCAGTAGCGGACTAGCAAGCTCATTCGGCTCGAGAAAAAAATTTCCTGGACCAGCCTCATTAAAACAAATATTACAATAACCGGTTTCGTGTTTATGCACATGTTCATGCATGTATAATTTACAATATTTTCATTTTTGAATTGAATAATATGTCCTTATCAATAGCCAATAACATCTATGTTCATAAATGATCTTTAGTCAGTGAAACTGACTTCTACTGACTGTCCCTGACTTACTCTATTTTTTATTATTTTAAGTTAAAACAAACTGCGATCACAGGCTACCTGAGTTGATGATAATGTCAGTCCAAACTTATACGCCAAATAAATACTGCGTTAGGCATTGCTATATAAATAATATTTTGACAGTAAATTAATTAAAATTAATAAATTAATTTTCGACACACATATGACACCTCCACTAACGAGCTCCGAGTCTGAGTGTGAAACATCACTCAACTCATTTGTGTAGAGGTAAGTTGCCATCGTACCTATTTTTATATTTTATTGGATAGCTACTTCCAAAATTATTTTTTTGCACGAGTTATTTATAAATGGCAACTCCGCTGCCTCATTTGCGGGAGCGGATTGCATCTTTTACTCCCTAGGGAGCAAAAAATAACAAACCATGACAACAATGAAAGTTTTCATGGAAACAGAAATATTTGCGTTAAATTCAAACAAATTTGTAGAAAAACCGCCTACTAAAATGACCATTAAAAATTATAATTTTCGTAATTATCTTATTAATTATGCTGTGGTCGTGCAAAAAATAGAAGAGACACCTCGGGAGAGAGCATGTCATCTCACTAAGTGATATGCAGCCTTCAGGCTTCGCCCTCAGGCTCCAAACACACCTCAGGATAAAAACATGCACTTCTCTCCATTGGTTTATAATCTACTATTTTTTCCTAATTTTTTAGCGATATTGATAATTAAGTATTTTTTTATTTATTTTCTCAAAAAAACTTAGTAATTTATCGAATTCTGCTGAAAAAATAGATAAATTGTAAGATGCTGCAGCTGGTACGATTTACGCAACTAGTTTCCTAATTCGTACCACCCATTTCCTAATTCATACTTGCAAAAAATTATTGTGTTACTTACCAACTTTTTTGGTACAAATAACCCACTTCCCTTTTTCTTTTGAGTGCATTTATTTTCTCCTACTTAGTTTGCTACTTGTTTTACGCACTTTTTTGTTCATTCCATTTTCCCTATTAGCATTTCCCTGTGCATCGTTTTAAAGTATATATTCTTAAATAAAAGTAATTGTAAATATACAACGCAAACTTATCCAGTATTAAGAAAATCACTTCCTTTTTGTCACCATTAAAACAGTTATAAGCAAATTAAATCCTTGTATTACCATAGCTCTCTAAATCGTTCTAGTACAATTAAGGAATTTGTACTGGTGCGAATATTATTTACCGGTTTCACCGGTCTCAAAGGCAACCGGCCTACCAGGATATTTCCCGGTGTCCCTGTGGCCCAGTCCGCCACTGTCCAGAAGGTTTGGTTTTTATTTTGAGTCAGTGATACCTATTTCTATTAATAAAAGGAGGAAGACAAAGATAAGACAGCGTATAAAAGTTTGTATCTACATTCTAGTGACCCACTTGAATTTTGCGTAAAAATCTTCAAACATTTACTAAATAAACCACAACTAAAGCAAACAAAAAACAAAACAATTAATCAAAGTAGGGCAAGGTAAGGACTGCAAGCTTAATTTCATAACAGTTAATTATTTTTTATTTTTATTCTTCGTTTAGAAATAAAAAATAACTTTTCTATTTTCAGTTTATTTCAAAATATACACATAAAGAGTGTCTCAATAAGCGTGCACTTTTTAAATTTAGAATCATTTTTTTTTTCGTGCAAGTGGCAACTCTGAAATTTAACGGCTGTCACCTGTGTTTATTCCGATTATTAAAACTGGAGCGCTTTTCGAAAAAACAACGCGTTATAATTGTGAAAACTCATTACAAAAATGACAATTACAAAAGTGAATGTGAACGGCATTCGCTACTGGAATATGATAACGGAGTTCTTGTGGCCTCAACTGGACGGCATGTATCTGGGCAACATGTGGTTTCAGCAGGATGGGGCCACCTGCTACACCACGCATGAAACAATCGACTTTTTGCAGCAACGATTTTCAGAATACATTATCTCACCCACCAAGATCGTGCGATTTAAGGCCGTGCGATTTTTTTCTTTGGTGTTTTGTGAAATCTCCGGTTTATGCGAATAAACCAGAAACAATTGATGAGCTCAAATCAGAGATCCAACGCGCCGTCGGTGAGATACAGCCACATCTATGTGTAAAAGTCATGGAAAATTTCATGAAAAGAGTAATAACCTGTCATCAGAGCCGTGGGGGCCATTTGCTGGATATTTTATTCCATACTTAATCGGAACATGTCTTCTTTACAATCCAATAAAAATATCACAATTCTCTCATAAAATACGTGTTTTTATTTTAAAACGGAAAAGTGCACTCTACTGAGACACCCTTTATGTATAGTAAACATATTTTCCTTTTTATTTTCATTTATCATTCGTCGTAATTAAAAAGAAAAACTTTCCTAAAGATTGTTATGAATGTTTAATTGTTCCGCGCAAAAAGCAAAGTTATATTGGAAGGAAAATAAGTAAATAAATAAGAAAATAAATAACTTGCAAAAAATTATTCATTAGAAACGAAAAGAAAATAAGAAAAGTTTTCTTTGTTGTTGTTGTTTTTCTTAAAAAAAAAAGTTGAGGATGGAAATGAAAGAAAAGGAGCTCGTCGAGCTAAAATGCTTTAGATTTCTCTTTTTTCTGTTTTTGTTTAGTTTTCTTAATTTTCTATTTTTCTTTTTTGTTTGTTCCTAATTAAAATTAATTATTTAAATTTTAGTTAATGAATATAAGAAATAAAGAAAAATCAAAATAATGATGATGATGTTGAAGTTGAAGCTGTATTTAAGAGATGAAAAAAAATGAAATCAAATTAATTTGTGGGTAGTTAATTTGGGGACCGAAGAAAAACAAAAAACCATTAAAGAAAATTAGTTCCAAGTTTTTCTTTTTTTTTATACTTTTAATTTGCCCTGTTGTATACTTTTAAACGAGAATTTATAATGGAAATTTAATTGAAAGGCAATATAACAGTGGTTCTCGGTTATTTGTCATGAATATATACACAAACATTGAACTATTAATAATTGGGTGGGGTATTTTTAACCTAATGGTTTTCGAAGTGTGTTCAAAGTTGTAGTATCATAAACAAAACATTTTGAAGATATTCAGTACTATTGTTACAACTAAAAGTTGAATGCTAATTTAAATTGGATTAGAAAATAGAAAATTCTATAACTTTACATGACTATCTAAACTTAAAATCAAATACTTAACTTTTCATGTTTTCTTTATTAAATAAAATTGATTTTAAGCTTGTTACAATTGTGATTTATTTTTTTAATTCACACAAAATAAATAAAATTTCTAAACCTTATTAACAATATCAAAGAAAAAAATAATCCTTTTTCTTTACAAAAAACAACAATCTTCCGTAAAGCTAACTAAGAATTCTTTGATATTCTTAAAACTTTTCGCTCAAAAAATATTATGAAAAATAAACTTTAAATAATACGACAAAAAGTAATACAAGAAAAGTTATATTGTTAAAGCAGAAGCACAATTATTTGAAAAGTAAAGTTTAAGCTTATTTTTTTGTAACAAAAAGAACTACTGATTTATTGTGGTGAATAGATTTGATTCTGTAAATCGTTAAAAAATATCAAGAATTAGTTTATAATCTTTTTTGAAAAAGTTGTGTTCTTACTGTAGTTTTTATTATTTAAGAATTAAGAAAAGAAAGACGTTTTTGGATGTTTACTAATTCGAAAATAAACATAGTAAGCTATATATACAAATCACTGATCAGTAAGTATATAATTACCGATCATTGAGGTGATCAAAAAGTCAAAGCAACCGTACAATATAGACGTTGTTTTTTTTCGAGTCAATTTTTTTTTTAAATATAAATATAAATAAAAATTTAATTTTTTTTTTTAAATATATTTTACTTTTATTTAATTTTATAATAATTTTATTTTATTTTAACAGTAAATTAACTCAATTTTCCTTTAATTTAATTATCTTTTTATCTTTTTTAGGTAAGAATTTTGACAGAAAAAAATTGTGTTTTAAAACTGAAGGTCTTGAAGTTCTTGAAGTATACTGGATTAAAGTGTTTATAGCTGAAAAATAATACAATTTCTGAGATTTCCGGTTTATTCAATCAACCAGAATTGAAGTACTGATATTTAAAAAATAATAAGGCTATAACACACAAGAGGAAAATTTCAAAATAAGGAATTTTTTTTAAGGAACATAAAGAACAAGTTATTTAAGATAAGTTGTATTTTATTTAAATTTAAATTTAACTTTTACGTTGCAATTCATTTTGCTTGTTATATTAGTTTTGGCGTTTTTTGTTGATTGTTTACCTTATATTGTTTCAATTTCTCTTATGATTTCACAGTTCAATTGGGATTTCAGAGTTTAGATTGTCGATTTGGCAGCTGGAACTTAGACTTAGATTCAACTTTTCGAGCTGTTGATTTGTCAGTTTGGATTTTGTTTTTATATTGAATGCAATTAAGGCTTTTCTTCAAGGTTTAAGGTTTATTAAGGTTTATAAACGTAGAGTGAAAATGTCTGAATTATCAATCAATTTTACAAACATAAGAGGTTTAAACATCAATCTCAACTCGGTCCACCAATATCTTGAACGTTACCACCCTGATATTCTTTTTTTTAACAGAAACGATTATCAGTGAGAGAGCCGTAACATTAGATAAGAGTAAATATATTTGTCCTAATTATGATCTAGAATCTTCATTCTATAACAAACATGGTGTTTGCGCTTATGTTCGAAATTCTATTCCATATGTGAGGATTAAAAAATTTGAATTAAACACTAAACACCACAATATGGTATCTTTAAAAATTTGTTGCCCTAATCAAACTTTGTTTGTTTTTGGACTGTATCGTTCTCCTAATTCACCTGAGAACATTAATTCATTTCATGATCTGTCTGAAAAGATAGATAGGTTAGCTCAGTATCCTAATGCTAAGTTTATTCTTCTAGGGGACTTTAATGTTAATAATAAAGGATGGCTCATACACAGCTCCTCTACTGATGAGATAGGTAAACAGGCTGAGCTCTTTGCTCTTTATCATAATTTCACTCAGATAATACACCAGCCCACCAGGGTTCCTGACATTCCTGGACAAAGTAGCAACTTACTTGACTTATTTTTGACAAATGTTCCATGCTTAGTACAATTTAAAGTATCAGAGCCTTTAGGTGGGTCAGATCATAATTTGATCTCCACTAAATTAAATATACAAATTCCTAAACAATTTAAAGCGAATCCCCGTCTTGTTTGGGATTACAAAGCGACGGATTGGCAAGGACTTAAAATCTTCTTCAAACGCTTTCCTTGGAAACCTAGTTGTCTTACTGGCCAAGATCCAAACATTGCTGCTATTAATTTTTCTGAAATTATAGGTGAAGGCATGCGTAGATTTATTCCTAATAAGTTGATCATTCCGAAGGTTGATCTATGGTTTTCGAGTAAATGCAAAAAAGCAATCAAAGCTAAAAAAAAGGCTTTTCGAAAGTTTTTCCAAAACAAAACTGATGAAAACCTTAGAGAGTATCGAAAAGAGAGGAATTTATGTAGGAAACTAATAAATGGAGAGAAAAATCTATTTAATTTGAAAAAAGCTTCCAAATTTGCTGAGCACCCAACTGGATCGCGTAACTTCTTTAAAGCCGCTAAGGCTATCCAAGGCAATTTCTGTAAATCTTCTCTTCCTCCTCTTATTGATAGAGATATACCTATTATTGACCCAAAAGAAAAGGCTAATTTGCTAGGACATATTTTTTCTATAAAGTCTACCTTAGTCGAACCCAATTTCCAACCTAGACCTATTCCTAAAGCATCGCTCAAAATGAAGCGAATAATTTTTCGTAAAAACATTATTCGAAAAATGCTTTTACAAATTAATACCAACAAGGCATCTGGGCCTGATAATATTCCTCCAATTATACTTAAAACGTTTGCTAGGGAGCTAGCACCTATCCTCACTAAAATATTTTATTTGTCTTATAAGAAAGGGATTTTTCCTGTAATATGGAAAATTGCTAGTGTACAGCCAGTAGCAAAAAAGGGTAGCAAAACTGACCCATCCAATTACAGACCCATTTCAATTTTGTCAGTAGTGTCTAAAGTTTTTGAGAAATATATAAATTTTAATTTAATGAGCTTCTTAGAGTCTTCCAAATTACTTAATGAAAGACAATACGGCTTCCGAAAAGGAAGAGCAACAGGAGATTTGCTTTCGTTTGTTACTCATCTTTGGAACAAATCCCTTGAAAACTTTGGTGAGACTTTCGGTGTTGCTCTTGATATTTCCAAAGCATTTGACAAAGTTTGGCACAAAAATCTTATATGCAAGTTGAGATGTTATGGTTTAGATGAGCCACTAATTTCCTGGATGCAAAGCTTTATATCTGAGCGAAAATTTCGAGTCAATGTTGACGGTATTTCATCGGATGTATTTTCGACTAATGCAGGAGTTCCTCAAGGTTCCGCTTTGTCCCCAACTCTTTTTCTTATCTATATTAATGACTTGTTGGTCTCAACAATTAATCCTATCCATAGTTTTGCTGATGATAGTACTCTTCATGCATCTCATGTTGCACCTAGATCGTATTCACCTTTAGCGCTTAATAACTGTAGATCAAATTTGATAGATTCATTAAACGTTGATCTTAAAACTATCTTTGATTGGGGTGTTACTAACAGTGTTGAATTCAATACGTCCAAAACACAAGTTTGCCATTTTTCAAGATTATCGACACCTAACCCTTTTCCATTGAAGTTTGACTCCAACGTTTTGATAGAGAAAGAGTCCGTGAAACTTTTAGGAGTTGAGGTTGAAAATAATATGAAATGGAATTCTCATATTTTTACCCTAGCAAAAAGCGCTGTTCAAAAATTGGGGTTTTTATGACGATGTCGTAAGTTTTTCAGTAGCGAACAACTTCTTTTAATATACAAATCTTTTATACGTCCCTGCATGGAATATTGTTCACACATATGGGGTGGAGCATACTTATGTAGTTTGAAGTGTCTTGATTCTGTACAGCGGAGAGCAGTTAAATTGATTGGTAATTCAAATCTTACTAATGACCTTGATTCCTTGCAGCATAGAAGAAATGTTACTGATTTGACGATTTTCTACAAATATATCATGGATGAACGGGTTTCTGAAGAGATCAAATCGATTTTACCTAATGCAGGCTTAGGCAACCTATCGCGTCATACCAGAGCATCGGTAGCGGCCCATCCTTTTACGGTTCAAATAATTAGATGTAGAACTGTAGCCTTCCAGCGCGACTTTTTCAACAGAGTCTCTCATCTCTGGAATTCATTACCTTCGTGGGTTTTCCCTGATAACTTTAACCCTCAAAAGTTCAAAGTCAACGTTCATAAATTTCTAAAAGAAACTTAATTCTCAATTGACTATAATCCCTAGTTGGCATGGTATCTTCGGATATTCAGAGATGTGTAATTAATTATATTAACGCTAAACATGCCTAACTTCCAATAAAAAAAAAAAAAAAAAAAAAACTTACCAGTTACCAGTGAAGGAGACACAGGGTGTGATTTTATTTCACAATAAAAATGTAGGTCGATTTAGTAGTTCCAATTTGAAATATGTTCTTATAGAACATAGTGACCAGGCCCTCGCCCCTTTCATTTGATGATTACCACATATTTTAAACTTCATGAATCGCCTGGCACTTGACGAATCCGACCATTTTTGTGTCTGTCATTTTTTTCGATTCAGCCGCTTTTTTGTTCGGCAAACTCCGAAAAATGCCGAATGCGCGGGTTCTTTTAAATTAACTACCACAATTTTGTTTTTTATTAATGTGGGTAGAAATTGGTTTTAGAAAACAAGGATAGCCTTGTCCGACAAAAATTAGTCTGCTTTTGTCGAGTACGCAGTCCAAAAATGCCAAAACGTCAATTGTGTGACTCGAAAATAGCAGACAAATTTTTATCAGATAAGGTTACTCTCGTTTTCTAGAACCAATTTCCATCAATCATTAATAAAAAACAAAGTTGTTGTAGTAAATTTACAAGACCCCGCGCAATCGGGTTACCGAACGAAAAAGCGTCCGAATCGATGATTAAGGTAGATACAAAAATTGTCGGACTCGTCAAGGACAGGCGCCTCACGAAGTATAAAATTTGTAGTAATCATCATATGAAAATGGTGAGAGTCTGCTGACTAACATTAAAACTACTTACAAAATAACATTAAAAGTACATAATTGATTTTTAAAAATATTAAAAAATAGTAGTTTATGTAACAAGTACGCAAAATATGGTTTTAGCGGACAAATCGTAATGTTTCCGGACGAGGCGCTAGCCGAGTCTGTAATATGAAGATGAGTCTGCTAAAGCCATTTGCGTACGTGTTGCATACAACGTTTTTTAGTATTAGCTCTTACGATTTTTTTTTCTAATTTGTTGCTTAATTTGTATTCTTGCGTACCTAAAAATTTGATTTTTGAACAAAACTTATCAAAGCAATTGTGATTATAATTTGAAAATAATTATACTATAAAATGAAAACAAATTTTGAATCCGCTAAAGTGTTGTCATAACGACTTTAAGTACTAGGCCGCTAAAATACAATTTTGCGGACTCTAACAGTTCTGTTGCGTGGAGTTCCTACATGGAGCATGAACGCCTTAAAAAAAAAACAGTTCTAAAATTGATCATTTTTCGGAGCTAATACTAAAAAACAATTTTACAAATAACTAGCACATTTTGTTACAAGAGATGAAAACACTGTGTTTTGGTGAGTGAAAATTTGTTCACAAGACGCATCAGCGTCGAGTGGTACAATTTTACGAACTTAAACGTTTTTATCTCACGCTGGTAAATATATGGTAAATATATAAATGATTATGATAATTTATTGTTGAACACAATCCGTAATTTTTTTTTTTTTTTTTTTTTTTTTTTTTTTTTTTTTTAAGGCGTTCATGCTCCATGTAGGAGCGTTGCCAGGCTAATCAGCTTCGAATATTCACCACGGTCATTCGCAACAGCGACATAGTTACCATGGCAGCCGATTTTTTTAAGGTCGTTTATTACGTCAGTCTCCCATTGTAGTCGTGGTCTTCCTCGCGGTCTACCACTCCCTGGGGTACTAACGTACATTTTTCTAATCATTCCAGACTGTGAATCGGCTCGTAGAACATGCCCAAACCAAGCAATCCTGTTAGAACGGATACAACCTATTATATCAGGACCCTCAAGAAGGTCTCTGATCTCAAAGTTATACCGGGTTCTATACTCTCCATCGTCTGTCTTAAGTGGACCAAAAATGTAGCGTAGGATCTTACGCTCAAATACAGATAAATGCGATTCGTCATTTTGTGTAAGGGTCCACGTTTGTGACCCATACATCACAACCGGTCTAATCAATGTCTTGTATAACTTGAGCTTGGTGTTAGTTGATACATACGGTGATCCAAGGAGAGGTTTAATTGAGTAGAAAGTTCGATTACCTGCAGCGATTCGAGCTTTAATATCTGTAAGTATGCTGTTGTTTGAGTCAAGCATTGATCCCAAATATTTAAAAGATTCAACTCCCTCAATTCGTTCATCGCCGCACATCAAATCTTTCTTCTCAGCCTCTCTTGAAACATTCATATGTTTGGTTTTATTGTAGTTAATTTGCAGACCAATTTTCCTAGCACCACTCTCAAGCGACTTGAAAGTCTCACTCATAACAGCTTCACTTCGGCCGAGGATGACAACATCATCAGCGTAAGCAATCATCTGTACTGAGTTTATTGACAAGATATTGTTATTAGTCGGTAGTTTCTTTTGACGGCACACATATTCCAAGGCTAGATTAAAAAGTATAGGAGAGATAGCATCACCTTGTCTTAATCCGGAGTCGACTTTAAAAAATTTTGATATTTCGTTCTCTACTCGCACACAGCATTGAGAGTTCTGTACTGTCATTTTGCATAGTGATACCAGTTTACCAGGAATTCCCATTGACACCAGAGCAGACCATAGAGTCTCTCGTTCGAGAGAGTCGTAGGCCTGCCTGAAATCAATGAAAAGTTGGTGCACAGGTATGTTGAACTCTCGACACTTTTCCAAAATCATCCTTATCGAGAAAAGTGCATCGGTGGTACCTCGGCCCCGCCGGAAACCACACTGATATTCTCCAAACAGTTGTTCAGCAAAAGGATTGATTTTGGATAGCAAAATGTAGGAAAAGATCTTATATGCTGTGCAGAGGAGAGCGATTCCTCTGTAGTTTGCACATTGTAGGCGATTACCTTTTTTATGGATTGGTATCAGCATAGCTTTGTTCCAGTCCTGTGGCATGGTTTCAGTCCTCCAGATCATTTGAACAAGTTCAAACAATCTTGAGGATAGAGTTTCGCCACCATGTACAATCATTTCGGATGTTATATCGTCGATACCAGGTGCTTTATTGCATTTTAATTTTGACAGCGCCGCATCGAATTCCTCTTTGGTGGGTTCGTCTACATGTACCTTTGACGCACGAATAAGCTTTGCTCGTCGCCCGACTTGTTGCTGGTCACTTAAGTTGAGAAGATTCTCAAAATAAGCGGCCCAAGTATCTAAAATATTTTTAAGGTCTACTTGTAGCTCCCCATCTTCGTTTTGAATAGCAGTCGATCTAGTTTGAGGGCCCTTCCTTAAGGTTTTAACCTGTTGAAAGAAGTTACGCGATTGATGTTCCTTATTGAAGCTTTCAATCTCCTCACACTGTCTCTTCCACCATTCTCTCTTCGTTCGTCTACATAGCTTTGTAACGGCTTGTCTTGCCAGTTTATAGTTCTCCTTCGTGGACCTGGTATTGCGTCCTTGTAGACACTTCAGATAGCAATCTCTTTTGTATTGAATAGCGTCAAGACATGCTTGATCCATCCATGGCTTCTGGGAGTGGTTCTGTGGTCGTCCAAGTATTCCCTCAGCAGCGCTTAAAACAGCATCTTTGAGCAAATACCATGACTTATCGACGTCTCCATTAATGGTTTCTGATTTCTCCAATGTTTCGGCAATATGGATTTGATATCTCTCTTCTGTTTCAGCATTCTTTAATGATGAGATGTTAAAACGATTCCGTTGATTGAATTTTGGAATGCCTGGATTTGGGAAGTGGAACCTTATCGTTGCACATACAAGGAAGTGGTCACTTCCAATGTATGCACCTCTAAAGGATCGCACATCCCGAACGCTCGAAAAGAAACGTGCTGTTACTAGAACGTGATCAATTTGATTTCGAGTGTTTCCATTCGGTGAGACCCAAGTCTGTTTATGAATCGATCGATGCGGAAAGAACGTACTGGCAATTCTCAAATTATTTGATAATGCAAACTCAGTCATTCTCTCACCATTATCATTCGAATTCAAATGCAGGCTGTTGGGACCCACCACATTTCCATAAGAGATATCTCCTCCAACCTGTCCATTAAAGTCACCAAGAACCATAATGAAGTCGCGTGTTGGTGTTTGTTTCATAACCTCTTCCAGTGCTATGTAGAAATTATCCTTCTCGTCGACGGTCTTAGCTTCAGTAGGTGCATGCACGGCAATAAGAGAAATATTGTTATATGTACCACGTACACGTAGGTAGCAGATCCTCTCACTGACCGGGATGAATTTCATCACGGCTTCTTGTATACGTGCACCAACAAGAAAGCCAGTACCAAATTCTCTTCGAGAAGGATGACCACTACAGTATAGAGAGTGACTATCCAAATCTTGTTTTCCGATTATCGGCTGTCTAATTTCTTGTAGAGCAATAATATCCATCCTATACCTCTCAGCCTCTGTTTCCAGACTTATAAGAGCATCAGGAGCGCTCAGGCTGCGCACGTTCCACGTTCCGATTCGGTAGTCTGGTCCTTTTTCACGTCCAGGTAAAATTCTGTTTTGTTGTCCGGGTCTGTTTTTCTTTTTCTGATCACCAAATTTAACATATTAGTTTTTTTCCGGGGTTAGGGTGTTAACCTTAGGCCCAACCCAAATTGTCGTGAATGGGTCCGTTCTGCATATTAAGGTCACCAGAAACAACCTTTTTACACGTTTATATAGCGAGCCGCTTGATTCAAGACAGACGCCCGCTCCAAGCCGCCCCTGACATGGAGAACAGACGCTTGAGTCGCATTGGTTGTAAGGCGCCAATTCGCCGTGATGTAGCGTCATTGACTAAGCAGTTTTTACTCTGCTTGTCTCCAATACACCAACCTAATTCTGTCAGCATTACCCAGGCAGCACGGCGTGGACGTCGAATTTAGGATTTCGCTACCCATCCGTAATACGGATCAATCCGTAATACCAATTTTAATAATACAAAATTGAAATTAAATATTTTATTTTCCACCAATTGCTGGTATTACAAAAAAAAATTTTTTTTTGTTTTGTAATACCATCAATTGGTGAAAATAAAATAATCTCAATTTTGTATTATATAATTGATATTTATTATAAATTATAAAATAAGATATCAATAACATAATGTTCAAAATCCTTATTCTTTTTTTTTCATGGTTGCTTTGATTTTAAAATTTTGTAGCTACATGAAAATACCAACATACAATTTGTTATTTAACGAAGATGATATTACAATTACACTATTAGAAAAAGAACCATTTTGAAAAGGCATTAAGCCTGCATGAAAATAAACTGTTTATATGCTTTCTTAGAAAAACTCTATAATTATGATGAAAAGCTTACAGTTCTGAAACGAAAATTTTGGAAATAAGGATTAATCATTTTATTTTTGTCTTTGTGAGACAACAACACATAAAAACCTTTTAAAACCAAGGTAGAACAACAATATGCGTTCTGAGGTGTTGATGGACACTATTTTTTAACCTTTTAAGGGCTACGTAATTCAAAAAACTTTCTACTCAAATAAACTTCTCCTTGCATCTCCGTATGTGTCAACTAATACCAAACTCAAGTTATATAAGACATTGACTAGATCAGTTGGGATGTATGGGTCACAAACATGGACCAATACACAAAACTGCGAATCGCATTTATCTGTATTTGAGCGTAAAATCCTACGCTACATTTTTGGTCCACGACGAAGAGTAATATTACTTTAAAATCATAGACCTTTCTGTGTGGTACCTTAACCTCTGTCTGTAGGTATCCAGAAGCCAACTTTCTTAATAGAAAATTGAACACCCTGCTCACACACTTCAGTTTATTGAAACACTCAAGTTCTTTTTTGTAACTTATTTTTATTTTGACGAAATTAGATAATTGAAATTATTATTAAGAAGTTATTATGAAATTGTTATTCGTATTCCCCTCCAAAATAAACAAAAGTCAAAGAACCTCAGTTCATTTACTTAACAATTAAACGTTCGTTTAATTGCTGAGTAATTACCAAATATTGGTATTAATTTTAATATGTTAGCAAAAATATTAGCAAAAATATCAAATTTTATTTAATTATTGAATAAAATTTTAATTGGGTTAAGGATAAAAATTGGTTGAATGTTAAAATTATGATAACGAACGAATCATGACATTCAATTTGAATGAAAATAAATGTGAAACAGAGTGATTTTGGGAGTGAAAACAACTAGGTAAAAACCTAAGTGAACACGTTTAATAGTAGTTCACATGTAATAGCTAATAGTTTAATAATAGTTTAAAAATAAAATAAAATCTTAATAATAATTTCCAAAACTTAATAATAATTGCAATTATCTAATTTCGTCAAAATAAAAATAAGTTATAATACATAATACATATTTAATATAAAAATAATAAATAATACATATTTAATACATATTTAATTCTGTATGTGGAAGGTAAACTACACCAAGTCACATTTTGAAAATTTTTCAGAAAACCAAAAAACTGTTTGAAAATCACAAACCCTTCTATATCTCAATTAACTGCTCAACCCTTACCCCGAAAATTTTTTTTACTTTGTAATTTTTTTTCAATTTCCATGATATCCTAATTAAATTACGTCATATTATGTAACGGCTTTTTGTTAAAAAGAACTTGATGTGCTTTACCTCACAATGATGGATCTTAGTATTCCCAAGTCTCTTGAAACAAACAGCACCAAGTCCAAGACAATTGTACATAAAAGGTGTTTCGAAAAATAATGTTCAAGGCTATCACTTTTTTATAAACTTTACTTCAAAATATATTATTAAACAATGTAAGTTTTACGTTAAAAAAAGTTTTTATTCGCCTACACATTAAAGTGTTACTTTATTACTGTGATTTGCGGCCTTAAAGTATCACTTTTCAGCTATTTATTTTGTTGTCATAGCTACGTTCAAAAAAGTAAAAAGCATTTGTATTTGTTTAAATTCTATGAAAAATAAAAATTTTTATCAAAGCAACCCTTAAATTCAAAATTTCATTATCCAATTAAAATAGTTGGTTATCATTTGTTGTCATAGCTACACAATAATTTGGGAAAAATAATAAATATTTTGTCAAGGGTTACTTGTTCCACATATTTTTATTTTAAAATTTGTGAAAATTTATAATTTTAATTTAGAATAAACAAATTTTTTTAAAATATTTTGCTTGCCGCGAATAAAAAATAGTATATGATGCACGGACGCTAGCTATTTTGGACTTAATGTGGGTGCAAACTCTACATCCGTCCAAAATCTTTAGCTTTACGTCCTAGCATCATAATGTATTATTAAAATTGTTTACATTTTTTTAAGGAATTAAAAGAAAGACGTTAAAACCTAAAGACACATTAAAAAGACACTAAACTTTTTTTTTTAATTTTTTTCTTTTTTCTTTTTGTTTCTTATAAAAGTATTAGTCTTCATCATCATCATGTACGTTGGTGGAGTGCTTTATATTTTTATAAAAATCATAGCAATCTGACGGAACAAAAGGCAGCAGGGCTAATAAATCAACATATTTTTAATATGAAATCTTCCTATCTGAATGATTTTTAATTAGGATATCAGGCTAAATAATGTTTTCACCCTTCATGAAGCGCTTAAAGTTAATTTTTTGAAAGTCCCCATCAAATTTAGTTTTCATAAATAGCCAATCATTTCTTGTGTAACTTCCAATGCAACACTTGTTGAGATTAGAAAGTGTTGCTTGTTGGAATCAACTTTTCGTGATACAAAAGGGAATTTCCTGGCCTTGAAAGAGTGTTTAAAATTTTTGAAATCAGTCAATTCCATGCTATGCACATGGTAATTTTCAGAACATTGGTTGACCATCTGTTTGCAGTCCCACGGTGTCGTAATTTGTAATCCATTCAACTTTTTTCTTTTTCTCTCTTTAACTGCATGGACTGTGTCACACTCCATATGTGTATGCTCTTTAAGTAAAAACTTTTGAGTTATTGTTTTTATTTGTGGATATTTATGTAATATATAAAACAAGGCCGTTATTAATTACATATTTATGTTTTGCCCGTAGCAGTTATCTGACCAAATTGAAAGTGTTTCAATTTCCGAACCAGGTATGTTGTTATCAGCCCATTTTAAAAGAGATGAAGCCATATCACACCCTCCTCGAGCACCCTTTGTCTCATCTCACATAAAACAGTGCGCAGAGTTATTGAATGAGTTGAACACAGTGTTGTTAAATGTCCATAGTTTACGCTTATAGAAACATAACTATCGTTTTTTTTTCAGAATCGGGCAGTCGCGAAAATTTTCAAAATTTTTTTACAAATTTGGTATCAATCGATCGGGCTTTGCCGTCTCCCGAAGACTTTATGAGATTGGGGAGTTAGGACCCCTGGGGAATGCTGAGTTTAATGATGATGATAAAAATGGGGGCCGGACTTGTGGTAGTCCAAAAAGGGGGGAGGTTGGGGGGTCGGTTATAAAAAATATCGAAATTATCGTCATAATAAAAATTGGGGTCAGACTCAGGGTAGTTCAATAATAGGTGGGGGTTGGTGGGGGGTTGGGGGGTCGGTTATACAAAGTATCGAAATTATTGTCATTATTATCGACTTTTTCATAATCGTGGATGCTGAGTTCAATGGTGATGGTAAAAATGTTGACCGGACTCAGGGTAGTTCAATAAGGGGTGGGGGTTGGGGGTCTGGTCATGAATAGTATCAAAATTATCGTCATTATTATTGATTTCAACATATTTGTGGACGCTCAATACAACAGTGATGTTTAAATTGGGATCAAAAATATAAGGGTGTCACTAAATGGTGGGAGTTTGGGCTGAAAGCCGAAAATATATTATGGGTACCGATTTTGGATTAATTCAGGTTGCAATGGTGATGCTGAAATTATTATTTGGGGTCCAGGCAAGAAACTAGAGGATAAGAGTTTGGGTCTAAAATTAGGGAAATGTTCCAATATACATAATAAATATTGGTTTTTCTATGAATCGAGAATACTGATTCCAATGGTGGTCTTGGAATATGCAATCAAGCAACCATAGAAGCAAAATCAGAAGCTGGAGGATGGGGTGGAGAATAGAAAAATGTTCAAATATACATTTTACACCCAGGCTAGAGTTACTTAGCAAAGGAGCCCCTTAAAAGTGGGTTATTCTTAAATGTTAGTTGAATTATATCGTCAAATTGATGTATCGTCGAAACATGGCAGAAAAATATTTTAAAATTATTAAATAAGAAAAATAATAAACTAAAATAGCAAATTCTTTATATTTCTTATATTTTTATTATTGAAATATACAAACAAATGCCACAAAAATAAGACTGTATCAATTTGAGTGCAAATCATTTTCTTGTATAAATAATTGAACTTCGTCTTTAAACCATATTGAGTAAACTAGACGGAAAAAAATCTGTTTATAAAATATTTAATGTCATTTATTCTTTATTTTATAAACTTCACATTTCAGGATTCAGCATTCTCGATTCACAGAAAAACCAATATTTATTATGTATATTTGAACATTATCCCAATTTTAGATTGTAATGGATAGTCTGGACTAATGTCTGAACGTAGTGTATTATAGTCGCAGCTTCCTCAGTTATTATTTCTTATATTAATCTATACCGCTTGTAATAGTTTCTCATCCATTCATCATCAATAGTCATATTTCGTATAGTTCCCTTAACCCATAGTTTCCTTATTTTTCTTAAAATCTAACTAAATCTTCAATAGCCGGACAAGCGTATGGGAGAAAGAAAATTGCACTAATTACCCTGATTTTATTTATTCATTAATATAACATAATATTGGTTAATTTGAATTAATTAATGGTTTTCTTTAATTATCATCCATATAAACAATAAAAATTTAATCTTACAACACCCTAAAATTGACGCGCGCTATACTTCCATTCGATTGTTCTCACTATATTACTTGAGTTTGAATTTTCTAAACACCAACCGTAATGAAACAACGAAATTTTCAAACCTCATAACAGCTGTGCGTATTTTTTATTTCCAATCGTCAACATGCAACGAATTACTATGTCTGCTTTGTTAAACATTTGATTTGTCTTTGTATGAGTATTTTGCTTTAAACAATCCTTCCGTTGTTGAACTGAACTTCACTGTACTGATATAGTAGATTGTAGTTTAATAAATGTCTAAACATCATAACATTGATCGAATCTGCATTTAATTCATTTTGAATTCAATTAGAAATGTTATGGATGTGTCGGAAATATCTTGTGTCACAACCTTATTTTTTTGCAATAATATCAAATAGCAAACGGTTTTGTGTAGCTATAAAAAGTTCCCAACAATTGAAAATCTGATGTAAATTAATTATCTCACATCTAAAACACTGGATTCGAGTTGTTTCGAGACCAAAAGGTTTTGCTATATAATGAGCCCCCGTAACTTTTTCCGTCTCTTGTTGCTTTTTCAAACTTGTCTCGTGAATAACAAAAATTTTGGTGGAATCGCTTGTAAACCGCGTTGCGTTTTTTTTTCTTTAATTATCTTAAGTAGTGAAATGTTTAAATTTATAAGTTATACAGTTCAATTAATGAAGTTTCGTTAATTACCGGAATTGAATTCGAAAAGTTTATAAAAAAAAAAGATATATGTATGTTTGTCCCATCAATTAAAATTCAAAGAAAAGATTTCTATATGTTTGTGCCGTACTAGTTAATTTAAAACAAATAAAAAACCAAAATATATATCTCAAAGTTACTACGCATGTAAACGAGCTATTAATATTAACCTATTATGACGGGTATTCGATTTTTTTCATTCCACACGATTATTTCGTTGGTTTTATTTTGACATCTGGTTTTGAGTGCGGTTTTACTGTCGGTGAGATATATGAAAATAACGTAAAAATCTTGTTCTGTTCTTGGTTTTAAATGAAGCCCGAAACTAATATATGCAGTTTTGTGATTTTGATAAAGGAATTCGGTGATAATTAGGAAAAATTATAGTAACATATCCGAGTGAAAGTACGTATTTGGAAATCCGGAGAGATCCGTTGCGTGTGGCTGATGTATTGATGCCTTGCCCACGATCGATCTATGTACATGATATACAGGTAACCAATTAAAACAAATTTAATTCATAAAACGAGACTATCATCTAAAATGGTTATTAATGTTCCGGGTAGTAAAATGGATTGAGATTCGGTTTACCAGAAACAGAGTACAAGTCCTAAAGTACCTCATGAGTTGTGTTAGCTAGTAAAAATATAAATATGTGTTAACTTATTAATCTGAAGTCCGGCATGTTTTTTTTGTTGTATTCCTGTTTTTGTCTTAGAATATTTTAATTAACATAAAATACCGTGAACTTAATTAGTGAAATGTTTATTAACATTATATCTAGAAAATATGAAGTAATGTACATTTTGTGTAATACCGGAGGGCGGTTAGTTCTATAAAAAAAAAAACCATAACCTATAATTATAATTAAGTAACATAAATTCTGGTTATGTTTCGAAAGTTTTTTTTTGTTTTTTTTTTTATGTTTAATGAATTTTTAATAGTAAATAAAATTCGAACCTACTTTTAAATAACTAATTAAATTAAGTAGAGAAAAGTTAGCTAAATACAAGTAACTTAACGATTGTCAAGGTGACGGTGATAATATTATACTGTATAATTGATAACCAATATTTCTTTGTAACTTAGAATAAAGAACAATATCAATCAAAACCAATTTCTTTGAAGTAATATCATATCGGTGGAATAGGCGATGTTCTTAAGCCCGTATTAAAGTGCGCTGAGGAAATTTTGATCGTGCCATCCGTGACAAGTTGTCGATCGTGGTCGGAGTTGCGATTTGCTGCGTTACGTTAACTTTGATGTAATGTGTATGTATGGTGGGACTTACTATTATTACATCTATTTGGCTGATCATTCATCCACCTTTGGAGTCAATCGCAATATATGATACCAATTGCCTTCAACTTCTAACTACTACAATTAAGTGGAAACAATATAACTCGTTATTTCTACACCGGATTTATTCATCGACCGACCACCATTTTTGGTCAACTGAATTACATTTTCGTCGCATCGCTCGAATTTCCCTTTTTGTCCATCAACATCACCCGTATTACGACGCCTGTGTGGTTCTGATTCAACGATTATTTATGACAATTATTGGTTACATTTATAAATTAATCAACGCTGCCGATTGCCAGTATAATTAACGTTTCTATTTAACGTTTTATTTTACATTTATAAATTATTCAACGCTGCCGATTGCCAGTTGCATTAACGTTTCTATTTAACGTTTTATGTTACATTTATAAATTAATCAACGTTGCCGATTGCCAGTTGCATTAACGTTCCTATTTAACGTTTTATTGTACATTTATAAATTATTCAACGCTGCTGATTGCCTGTTTGATTACGTTTCTACCCAACATTTTATTTAACATTTACAAATTGATCAACACTGCTGATTACCAGATTTATATAACGTTGCTGTTTATCATTTTGATTCAACGAAACTATACATCAATTGCAAGTTTATATAACGTTTCTACTTAGCATTTTGATTCAACAAAATTATACATCGATTGCAAGTTATATAACGTTTCTGTTTAACATTTTGATTCAACGAAATTATACATCGATTGCAAGTTTATATAACGTTTCTACTTATCATTTTGATACAACGACATTATACATCGATTGTTTATTGAACGTTTTTACTTAACGTTTTGTTCCACGTTTATATATACAACTTTATACAACCTTTTGATATACCAACGTCTTTGTGAATTATCCGACAAGACCAACGTGCAGATGGAGGGCTGATACCATCAGAATAGGAGGACGGGATTTAATCATGGGGTGAGTACATTTAGTTAGTTTAATTCTTTTTTTTGATTGATGTAGGGGTGTGAATGGGTATGACACGTGTTAGTGATTGAATGGGGGCGTGTTAGTCGTCGAATGTGTGGGTGAATGTGTGACGTGTGAGTGTGTGGGCGTCTGAGAGTGATTGTGGGGGTTGGACGTGTTGATCGTGGGTCTTTCGCAACAGGGGTCGCCAGAGTCTCCGTTTTTCCACTTGTATTTCTTTCCATTTCTGCAAATTTTCGTGAATAGCGTACATTTCTGTATTTGTGCTGAAGTAGCAGGGCTACTTTATCGTTCCCATGGGCTGAAGCTAGCTTGGGGCAAGAAAATCAATCTCGCTAGGTACGCTTCCTGCTATGTCCTTCTCATTGGTTCGCCAGTGAGAAAGCGCTTCATTAGAAATTGGCGCCCAACGTGGGGCTTCTCTAAGGGTTTCTACAGCGATGTAGGACTCTGGAGGAGTCCCTCCATATTTTCAAAAATTTTGAAAAATTTTTTTTTGAAAATTTTTTTCTTCAAATTTCCACAATTCCCACCAAACAATAGTAAAAGACTCTGGCGGCGTGGAAGCAGTTCCCTGCTTCAGACGCGCAGGAGCAAAGGAAGTCTGAGATTCCTCAGACTTTACTTTGATGGGGAGTTGCGTCCCTACGCCTCCAACAATGTTCTCCTTTTTTTTTGTATTTTTTCTGTAACGCAAGGGTGAGAATAGTTCTTCGGAATTATTCTCAATGGGGGTTACAATCCCACGTACCCTAGTAGCGGATGGGTTTCTTGCTGGCACGGGGAATGCCAGGGGTGACCAGGTGCCAGACTTAGATTTTTTGTAGAATGGTGTATACGCCTACTACATCCAGTCTGGTCATCTGGTCATGCTCTGGGTTCGTTGTGACATCAGGACTCTCATCCGAGCTACCGTCTCCTTAACGATAGAGGCCCCTCCCAGGAGCGTTAGCATCCTATGATCTGAGTTGTCCAGTTCTCGCGAGTGATACTGGGGAACATCTTCTAAAGCAGTTTGATATCAACTGCTGAGGGAAGATGTTCGCCCAGCCTTCATGTCGCGAGTTAATCGGATTAACTCAGATCATAGCACCTCCCCGTATGTTTCGTCGTTCTCGATCGCGGATGAGAAGTGTCGGTTGATTGAATAATGGTGCAGAGGATTTATCCTCTGACCATTCCGGCGGCACTTGTCATCCGGGTGACGGGCCGACGACACATACCCCACCTAATTCCTGTCTCACCTTACCTTCTCCTTTCCTTATTCATCCCTTCTTGCTCCCTTTCCCTTACCTTGTTCCCATCCTTTAACGTAGTGGAACTTTAAACTTTTTTTGGTCCCCAAACAAACTAAAAACAAAATAAAATCAACATAAATTAAGAAAGAACGGCGATCACCATCTTCAACCCCAAGTGTGGTGAACTCCCCCCTTGATTGGTCCGTCCGTCCGTCGTCAGTAAATAAGTAAATAAATAAATATATTGAATAAATAAATGAATAAATTTATGAAATAAATAAATAAATATTTATTAATAAATAAATAAATAAATATTCATTAGTAAATGAATAAAACTGCTGATAAAATCATGTACTTATTGGTTTTTTTTCTCTATCACAATTTTAGATACCAACACGATAAATTATACTTAACAAAATAACAAAAGGATAAAATATACATAAAGTCAAATCAAAGGACAAATCTTACATATACCATAATCCAGATAGAAGTCAACGGCAGCAGTATTAATTTGTAAATATTAATTTAAGTAGCTTAGAGATTTCCTTAAATTATATTCCTGCATGTTAGGTTAAATTTTTTTATATATATAATTTTTTTTTCTTGTACAGGCAAGATTCAATTTTGTTAATTTTAAGTATTTTCTTGCCGAACCGGTAGGCTTGCCGCACTTCTAGTTTTTTTTTTTTTTGTTACTCAGTTTTGAGTATCGGGAACCGTCAGACCTGCCCGGAATTGGGTCTGTAAATTTTTTTTTGTTCTCATCTTCTACCATAGTTGTAGTATACCTATTTAATCTCAAAGTTCAAGTTTTTACCCCTGATTGTTCACACTTCAACCACTTAAGTAGTAATAGATATTTTCATTCTTGATTAACCTCGGCGATAGCCCGTTTTACAAGTTTCTTAATCCATACATCTGCCGAATTGGTCAGATATCGCGCAGCTGTTTGAGGTTTAAATAACTAAATTTCCATACGAATTCCACAGCCAGAAAATAATCTCAATGAAATGAAATTGTAGAGTGTAGAAATAGAAAAACATATTTCGCTTGATTTCATATAAGCAATGTTCAATGTTCACCAATTCTCAATCCCGTGCCGAACGCTAATTATTGATTAACGATAAAGGGCGCACCTGAGCAAACACAACGTCTTAAATTATTAGAAAAATATAAGAGAATTCAACTTTCGTATTCTAATCACAGTCACGCAGAATTGATGCAGAAAATATAAATTTAATATTAAATCTTGATGTTCCAAATCCATCACTGAATTATTTACATCGAATTGGTCGAGCGGGACGTTCCTGAAGCTTTGGAGTATCAATAACACTTGGTTAAACCGGCTTGGATAGGTTCAAATTTAAAATTTCCAAGTTCAAAAGATCAAGGTGTTGATTTTGTTACGATGTGGAAAAGCTCAAATATGATGAAATTTATGATGCTGATGATAGTAGAAATGAATCAATCGATTCACCAAATTCTCAAATAATCGACCACCAGAAATTCTGTCAGTGGCAAGTATATTGAATCACCTATAAATGAATTTAAGAAAATAATTGATAGTTCTATTGCCGACAATAAGCTCCGACATTGTCTATTCCTGTATTCGCAGATAACCTAATTTCAGGCCAGGTGAAATGCTGGCTTGGGTTTTAGATATTGAGATTCTTCCAAGGGGCGAGGTATGGAGATTGTGGTTACCCGAGGAATACGCTGACGAGTGTATTGCGAGGGCCCACAGTCCACCAGCTTCCTCTCTTGGGGGTTTAGCCAAAAACAAAACATTGAATTCTGTCGTAATATTATTTTGAGCGATGCGGGGAACTGCAGAAAATCCTCTGTATCGCCCTCACAAGGGTTTACGAAGCCAAAGTTTGAAGGTTGGTAGGTGGCGCCGCCTACGAACTGGAGGACCTGGTTTCTAAACGTAGAGGTGTTTATCACTCCAAGGACATTCGTGCCTAACATCGGTAATAATTTTTTTTTGTCAGTATGATAGTAACTTTCGCTTGTGTTTCACCGCCATTGTAAGTCAAGATTATCGACGACCATAAAGTATGAGGGTAGTTTCGTCGTGAATTCACAGTTCAATGAGTGTGTATCAACTTTGGTGTTCGGGTCTGGTTTCAAAAATTTTTTTTCCTGTGTTGACTATTTGCCAGCGAAAATTCCGAGATCGAATGTATTGAATTTGGTTCAATTAGCTACTTTGAAACTATGTGAACAGTTTTTTTTTACAGCCTTCAGAGTCACTTGGACGGAAGCGTACAACAGTGTAGCCCGGCTAGCGTAGTCGGAGACGCATGAGACTCGTGGTAGTTCAGGTGTGGGTTGCGAGCCTGCATAACGTAAAAGTGGAATTGTGTCGGAGATTTCATTGTAGGAGTCGATCCAATGAGATTTTATTTTTCGATCTTGTAGCAGAATGCCTAATTTTTTGTGACTTTAGAGTCTCGGGATCCCCCAGATCTGCGCGAAATTGGGTCTGGAAGATGTTAGTTATCCATCGTTTGCAATAGAGTAGAATACTGTTTTTATCGATACCCCTCCCAAAAGTTTTTTTTGTATAATCATAGATACTTTGTTACTTTGTTTCTGCTAAGACTGGGTTTGTAATACCGATCGAATTGATTGCTAATCTGTGGTACATCGAGGTGCTTCACCCTACTAATATGGATGTACAAGGTCTATTTGCGACCAGCCTATGCCTTTTTCAACTTCTTTTTGGTCGTGAGTGTTCTTCCAAAAAGCACTTGTTCTGTAATGGATAGTCTGGACTAATGTCTGAACGTAGTGTATTATAGTCGCAGCTTCCTTAGTTGTTATTTCTTATATTAATCTATACCGCTTGTAATAGTTTCTCATCCATTCATCATCAATAGTCATATTTCGTATAGTTCCCTTAACCCATAGTTTCCTTATTTTTCTTAAAATCTAACTAAATCTTCAATAGCCGGACAAGCGTATGGGAGAAAGAAAATTGCACTAATTACCCTGATTTTATTTATTCATTAATATAACATAATATTGGTTAATTTGAATTAATTAATGGTTTTCTTTAATTATCATCCATATAAACAATAAAAATTTAATCTTACAACACCCTAAAATTGACGCGCGCTATACTTCCATTCGATTGTTCTCACTATATTACTTGAGTTTGAATTTTCTAAACACCAACCGTAATGAAACAACGAAATTTTCAAACCTCATAACAGCTGTGCGTATTTTTTATTTCCAATCGTCAACATGCAACGAATTACTATTTCTGCTTTGTTAAACATTTGATTTGTCTTTGTATGAGTATTTTGCTTTAAACAATCCTTCCGTTGTTGAACTGAACTTCACTGTACTGATATAGTAGATTGTAGTTTAATAAATGTCTAAACATCATAACATTGATCGAATCTGCATTTAATTCATTTTGAATTCAATTAGAAATGTTATGGATGTGTCGGAAATATCTTGTGTCACAACCTTATTTTTTTGCAATAATATCAAATAGCAAACGGTTTTGTGTAGCTATAAAAAGTTCCCAACAATTGAAAATCTGATGTAAATTAATTATCTCACATCTAAAACACTGGATTCGAGTTGTTTCGAGACCAAAAGGTTTTGCTATATAATGAGCCCCCGTAACTTTTTCCGTCTCTTGTTGCTTTTTCAAACTTGTCTCGTGAATAACAAAAATTTTGGTGGAATCGCTTGTAAACCGCGTTGCGTTTTTTTTTCTTTAATTATCTTAAGTAGTGAAATGTTTAAATTTATAAGTTATACAGTTCAATTAATGAAGTTTCGTTTATTACCGGAATTGAATTCGAAAAGTTTATAAAAAAAAAAGATATATGTATGTTTGTCCCATCAATTAAAATTCAAAGAAAAGATTTCTATATGTTTGTGCCGTACTAGTTAATTTAAAACAAATAAAAAACCAAAATATATATCTGAAAGTTACTACGCATGTAAACGAGCTATTAATATTAACCTATTATGACGGGTATTCGATTTTTTTCATTCCACACGATTATTTCGTTGGTTTTATTTTGACATCTGGTTTTGGGTGCGGTTTTACTGTCGGTGAGATATATGAAAATAACGTAAAAATCTTGTTCTGTTCTTGGTTTTAAATGAAGCCCGAAACTAATATATGCAGTTTTGTGATTTTGATAAAGGAATTCGGTGATAATTAGGAAAAATTATAGTAACATATCCGAGTGAAAGTACGTATTTGGAAATCCGGAGAGATCCGTTGCGTGTGGCTGATGTATTGATGCCTTGCCCACGATCGATCTATGTACATGATATACAGGTAACCAATTAAAACAAATTTAATTCATAAAACGAGACTATCATCTAAAATGGTTATTAATGTTCCGGGTAGTAAAATGGATTGAGATTCGGTTTACCAGAAACAGAGTACAAGTCCTAAAGTACCTCATGAGTTGTGTTAGCTAGTAAAAATATAAATATGTGTTAACTTATTAATCTGAAGTCCGGCATGTTTTTTTTGTTGTATTCCTGTTTTTGTCTTAGAATATTTTAATTAACATAAAATACCGTGAACTTAATTAGTGAAATGTTTATTAACATTATATCTAGAAAATATGAAGTAATGTGGTTAGTTCTATAAAAAAAAAAACCATAACCTATAATTATAATTAAGTAACATAAATTCTGGTTATGTTTCGAAAGTTTTTTTTTGTTTTTTTCTTATGTTTAATGAATTTTTAATAGTAAATAAAATTCGAACCTACTTTTAAATAACTAATTAAATTAAGTAGAGAAAAGTTAGCTAAATACAAGTAACTTAACGATTGTCAAGGTGACGGTGATAATATTATACTGTATAATTGATAACCAATATTTCTTTGTAACTTAGAATAAAGAACAATATCAATCAAAACCAATTTCTTTGAAGTAATATCATATCGGTGGAATAGGCGATGTTCTTAAGCCCGTATTAAAGTGCGCTGAGGAAATTTTGATCGTGCCATCCGTGACAAGTTGTCGATCGTGGTCGGAGTTGCGATTTGCTGCGTTACGTTAACTTTGATGTAATGTGTATGTATGGTATACTTACTATTATTACATCTATTTGGCTGATCATTCATCCACCTTTGGAGTCAATCGCAATATATGATACCAATTGCCTTCAACTTCTAACTACTACAATTAAGTGGAAACAATATAACTCGTTATTTCTACACCGGATTTATTCATCGACCGACCACCATTTTTGGTCAACTGAATTACATTTTCGTCGCATCGCTCGAATTTCCCTTTTTGTCCATCAACATCACCCGTATTACGACGCCTGTGTGGTTCTGATTCAACGATTATTTATGACAATTATTGGTTACATTTATAAATTAATCAACGCTGCCGATTGCCAGTATAATTAACGTTTCTATTTAACGTTTTATTTTACATTTATAAATTATTCAACGCTGCCGATTGCCAGTTGCATTAACGTTTCTATTTAACGTTTTATGTTACATTTATAAATTAATCAACGTTGCCGATTGCCAGTTGCATTAACGTTCCTATTTAACGTTTTATTGTACATTTATAAATTATTCAACGCTGCTGATTGCCTGTTTGATTACGTTTCTACCCAACATTTTATTTAACATTTACAAATTGATCAACACTGCTGATTACCAGATTTATATAACGTTGCTGTTTATCATTTTGATTCAACGAAACTATACATCAATTGCAAGTTTATATAACGTTTCTACTTAGCATTTTGATTCAACAAAATTATACATCGATTGCAAGTTATATAACGTTTCTGTTTAACATTTTGATTCAACGAAATTATACATCGATTGCAAGTTTATATAACGTTTCTACTTATCATTTTGATACAACGACATTATACATCGATTGTTTATTGAACGTTTTTACTTAACGTTTTGTTCCACGTTTATATATACAACTTTATACAACCTTTTGATATACCAACGTCTTTGTGAATTATCCGACAAGACCAACGTGCAGATGGAGGGCTGATACCATCAGAATAGGAGGACGGGATTTAATCATGGGGTGAGTACATTTAGTTAGTTTAATTCTTTTTTTTGATTGATGTAGGGGTGTGAATGGGTATGACACGTGTTAGTGATTGAATGGGGGCGTGTTAGTCGTCGAATGTGTGGGTAAATGTGTGACGTGTGAGTGTGTGGGCGTCTGAGAGTGATTGTGGGGGTTGGACGTGTTGATCGTGGGTCTTTCGCAACAGGGGTCGCCAGAGTCTCCGTTTTTCCACTTGTATTTCTTTCCATTTCTGCAAATTTTCGTGAATAGCGTACATTTCTGTATTTGTGCTGAAGTAGCAGGGTTACTTTATCGTTCCCATGGGCTGAAGCTAGCTTGGGGCAAGAAAATCAATCGCTAGGTACGCTTCCTGCTATGTCCTTCTCATTGGTTCGCCAGTGAGAAAGCGCTTCATTACAAGATCCAAACCCTTATCCTCTAGTTTCTTCCCTAGAGCCTAAATACTAATTTCAGCATCACCATTGAATTTAGTGCCCTTGATTTATCATCCAAAATCAATACTCATAATATATATGTGAACATTTTCGGCTTTCAGCTCCAACTCCCACCCTTAAGTGACACCCTTATATTTTTTATCCCAATTTAAACATCACTGTTGGATTCACCGTCCTCAAGTATGTTGAAATCAACACTAATGACGACAATTTTGATAATATTCATGACCAGACCCCCAACCCCCACCCCTTATTGAACTACCCTGAATCCGGTCACCATTTTTATCATCACCATTGAACTCATCATCTTTGATTATGTTAAAATCGAAATAATGACGATAATTTTGCTACTATTCATGACCAGACCCACAACCCTCACCCCTTATTGAACTATCCTGAGTCCGGTCAACATTTTTACCATCACCATTGAACTCAGCATCCTCGACTTTGTAAAAATCAATAATAATGACAATAATTTCAATACTTTGTGTAACCGACCCCCCAACCCCCACCTATTATTGGACTACCCTGAGTCCGGTCCCAATTTTATTATCATAATTAAACGCAGCATCTTCGATTATGTTAAAATTGATAATGATGACGATAATTTCGATATTTTTTATAACCGACCCCCAACCCCACCCCTTATTGAACTACTCTGAGTCCGGCCAACATTTTTACCATCACCATGGTGTCCACCAAAAATATCAGAATCACTGGAACTGTCAGGGTTCTTTCCAACATCAGGGGGAGGCAGATACTCCTCATCACGGCCAGAAGAAAAGTCACCTGAAAACAAAATAGCACTGTAATCTATCGTATTTTTTGGAAACAAACAATAAAATTCATTGACTTATGTTTGTTAAAAGTTACCTTCTTCTTCATCATTCAAATCACGGGAAGTCTCAAGATTGTGCCCACCAATGACATCGACAATGACAGACCCGTTTTCTTGATAAATATGTGGTACAGGATTTCCACTAGCTAAGAATTCCAAAGTGGAAATATTGCCACTGTTCAAAATTGACGTAGCTTCATTATTTTCAGAACCTAGAAGAAATAAATAACGTAAAATTAGTTTTCTCTATTAATAAAATTTTATTATTTAACAATATAACAGTTTCCATATTTTTGTTATTATAAAAATACTCACGCAAATCATTACAATTGTGTAATGTAATTAATTCTCCAGATTCTCCAGATAGATTCAATTAATTTTATTTTTGGAATTGAAGTAAGTTGTTCAGTTTTGTTTTCAAATTCTAGAAGAAAAACAAAAAAACGTTTCTCCTATAATAAAATTCGATTTTAACAATACAATTTTTATTTCATAACTAAATTTTATTTTCAATCCATTACATACTCACTCGGTACAAAAAACTGAATTCTGGAACGGTACTTTACAGTTGTTTTTCAACTAAAACACAAAAATACTGAGTAGGAATAACAAATAGGGAGCAGAGTCGTAATAAAAATCGATTATACTAGGAATAAAAGACGATGAACACTTAAGTGTTCGATAAAAAAGTTAAATTTTTAAAAACTGCATTAATATTTTTCCCGTTAATTCGAGGTTTTTTGATCGTGCTCCAATTCAATGCCATATTATTTTATTTACTGATAAAATTAATAATAATTATTATTATTACACTGAACTTATATTTTGTAAACACTAAAATTTACATCAAACAAAATTAATTGAAGAAAAAACAACAAAACGTTTGACGTTTTGACAACGAAAAATGTTATTGTAACCTGACCAACAGAACCTTCCACATTGGACTTGGTGCCACTACTTTTTTTTAATGCCGTCACTTAGCTGATTAGCATAGAGGCAAAAAACACTATGCATACTTAGTGTACGTTACCACTGAATACTTAGACTTAATACCTACGAATTCAGTGGTAAACAACACTAAGTGCACTTGGTGTTATTTACCTCTAAATACATTGTTGTTGTCTACAACAATATTTAGTCATAAACAGAACTATGTGCACTTGATGTTCTTTACCTCTTAAATAATTTGGACTTGGTGTCAAAGAAATTTGTTCTGAATAAAATTTGTTCACTTGACGTTCTTTACCTCTAAGGGCCTTGGACTTGGTGTCATTTGAAATTGTTCTATCTCGAAAACTACACTAGTTAGGACTCAGTGCTATTTACCTATCGGTAGAGAACAAAATCCTTATTCTAACACTATAAAAAAACGTATTTTGAAAAAAATGTGACTTAGTGTAGTTTACCTCCCACATACCGAATTATAAAAATGTTTTTGGTCATTACTTTCTTTCTACCTCTATTTTTGCAAATATTAAAAGTAGTTAAAAATTTTCATTTACTAGGTCATTCAATAAGTCCGTAGGATGACACATAGATGGCGTTACTAGAATTTTTTCCATATGATTTTTATTTAGTACTAACCTTCAAACGATACGTGTATAAATTTGACAGCAATCTGACTATTTATTCGTGAGTTATAGCATTTTGTGTGAAGCAACTTTTGTTTTTGAAAAAAAATGGAAAAAAGTGAATTTCGAATTTTAATAAAGCATTGCTTTTTGATGAAAAAAAATACAGTGGAAACCAAACAATGGCTTGATAAACATTATCCAAACTCTGCTCCATCGAGACAAATGGTAGAGAAGTGGATGGCTGAATTTAAATGTGGTCGTACCAGCACAAAAGATGCAGAGCGCAGTGGACGCCCAAATGAGGCTGTTATTCCAGAAAACATAAAAAAAATCCACAAATTGGTTATGAACGATCGCAAATTGAAGGTGCACGAAATAGCTGACATTGTAAAGGTAGCAGATGGTAGTGTTTTTACCATTTTACATGAACATTTGGGTATGCGAAAGCTCTGTGCAAATTGGGTGCCGCATGAGCTCACAGTCGACCAAAAACAACAACGAATCGATGCTTCGGAGGAGTCTTTGGCACTGTTAAACCACAATAAAAGGGTATTCTATCGTAGATATGTGACAATGGATGAGACATGGCTTCACAATTACACACCAGAATCCAAAAGACAGTCAGCTGAGTGGACAGCAGTCGACGAACCGAATCCAAAGCGAGCAAAGACGCAACAGTCGGCCGGTAAGGTGATGGCGTCTGTATTTTGGGATACGAACGGAATAATATTCATCGACTATCTCCAAAAAGGAACCACCATCAACAGCGAGTATTACTGTGAACTTTTGGATCGATTGAAGGCTGAAATCGCAAAGAAACGGCCACATTTGCAAAAGAAAAAAGTGTTGTTTCACCAAGATAATGCACCGTGTCACAGATCGATGAAAACGATGGCAAAATTGAATGAATTGGGCTTTGAATTGCTTACCCACCCACCATATTCTCCAGATTTAGCCCCCAGCGACTTTTTCCTGTTTTCAGATCTCAAGAGAATGCTTGCTGGAAAGAAATTTAAGTCCAATGATGAAGTAATCGCTGAAACTGAGGCCTATTTTGACGAGAAAGAGAAATCGTACTATAAAAGTGGTATAGAAAAGTTGGAAAATCGCTATACTCGTTGTATCGCCCTCGAAGGCAACTATGTTGAATAAAAAAATCGAGTTTTGTCAAAATGTTGTTTTTTTCTTACTTATCCTACGGACTTATTGAACGACCCTTTTTGTTTAGTTTTAGGTAGATTTCATATAAAAATCTACCTATTGCAATGGGCTTCATCTCGGAATTTCAGAAAAATTTTTGTGCCAAACGACTATATATGATAAGCAGAGACGAAAAAACAAAAAAAAAAAATTCTTATATATATATATATATATATGTATATATATATATATATATATATATATATATATATATATATATATATATAAATATATATTTATATATATATATATATATATATATATATATATATATATATATATATATATATATATATATATATATATATATATATATATATATATATATATATATATATATATATATAAATATTTATATATATATATATATATATATATATATATATATATATATATATATATATATATATATATATATATATATATATATATATATATATATATATATATATATATATATATATATATATATATATATATATATATATATATATATATATATATATATATATATATATATATATATATATATATATATATATATATATATATATATATATATATATATATATATATATATATATATATATATATATATATATATATATATATATATATATATATATATATATATATATATATATATATATATATATATATATATATATATATACATATATATATATATATATATATATATATATATATATATATATATATATATATATATATATATATATATATACATATATATATATATATATATATATATATATATATATATATATATATATATATATATATATATATATATATATATATATATATATATATAAACGATATGAGATATAACGAAAACGACCGGCACTCTCATGGTCGCATTTGTTGAGGTAGATCAAAAAAATTTTCTGTACTTGTGTGTTCTATTAATATCTTGAAAAAGTTCGTGAATCAGCAAAATCCGACACGTGGTTAAGAAACTAGAGGCTTTTTTTTGAAAAAAATTGATTTTTTAAAATCGTTATAACGGCCGTTTGGATACTAATATTTCAAAAATTTAACAAATTTAGAATCTTTGGAATCTTTTTTATCAATTTGTTTTAAAAATAGACCTCTGCAGTTAGAGGTTCCTGAGTGAGCGGCACCAACAAAAAAATTTGCAAAAAAAAATTTTTCTTGAAACAACCGGCACTCTCACGGTCGCATTTATAAGGCCAGATCCAAAAACCTTTTCTAAAAATGTGCGTTTCATTAATATCTTGGACAGGTTTGACAATCAGCCCAATCCAACACATGGTTAAGAAACTAGAGGCTTTATACTAAAAAAAAACTCTGTTTTTTAGATCCGTTATAACGGCCGTTTGGATTCAAATATTTTTAAAAACTTCATTAATTTAGAATTTTTGAAACCCTTTTAATTAGTTCCTTTCCAAAAAAAGACCTCTGCAGTTGGAGGTTTCTGAGTGAGCGGCTCCAACAAAAAAGCTTGTAAAACACAAAATGCGTTTGAATTAACCGGCGCTCTCACGGTTGCATTTGTGGAGCCAGATCAAAAAACCTTTCTTAGAAATGTGTGTTTTGTTAATATCTTGGACAAGTTCGTAAATCAGAAAAATCTGACACATGGTTAAGGAACTATAGGCTTTATACTAGGAAAAAAAGTGGTTTTTTTAATCCGTTATAACGGCCGTTTGGATACTAATATTTTTACAATCTTCATAAATTTAGAATCTGTTGAAGCATTTTAATCCGTTTCTTATAAATATAAACCTCTGCAGTTAGAGGTTTTTGACTTGTTGGCTTCAACAAAAAAGTTTGCAACAATCCCTAACTACAATTTCCAAAAACCTTATAACAGTCAATGTCAACCTTATAACAGTCAAAAAAATAAAAGATTTGAATAGAAGAAATTAATTTTTTTTTCTTGGAAATAAACTATTTTGATATTTTGCAGCAATTGCTCGACATATGATATAGAGTAGGTTTTTGTCATAAATTGTCACACACATGTTCTGTGGTAGATTTGATATTTGTTTGTTGCAAAATTGGATAGATATAGTTTTGCTTGTAGGTAGCTAATTTTCTTTTTCAAATTTGTTCGATATCTGTTTGAAATTAGTTTGTTTTGTTTAAACTCATCTGATACATCAGATTCTACTGGCACACAAAACTGTCTGATCTCGAAATCTACCTATTTCTAGCGGATATACGTGCCGCTTGGACTTTTTACAATGTAATGTTTTTTCTTTTTTTTTTAATACTAAGTTAGACATGTTTAGTGTTAATTTAAATAAATTATAAATTAACGTCTCTGAATATCCGAAGATACCATGCCAACTGTGGATTGTGGAAATGGATTATGTTTGTGGACATGGACTTTAAAAAGTTGGGGATTAAAATAATCAGGGAAAACCCATAAGGGCAAGGAATTCCAAAGATAAGAAACACGGTTGAAAAAATCACGTTGAAAGGCGACAGCTCTACATTTTGTTATTTGAACGGTGAATGGGTGAATGGTGAATGGCCATGGCTGATGCTCTGGTTGAACGAGAAAAAATAGCGGGTTTGGGTAGTATTGATTTGATCTCCTTTGAAGAGTACTCATTCGTATTGTATTTGTAAAATATCGTCAAATCAGCGACATTTCT
Source organism: Diogma glabrata (assembly GCA_963693315.1). Lineage (NCBI taxonomy): Eukaryota > Metazoa > Arthropoda > Insecta > Diptera > Cylindrotomidae > Diogma > Diogma glabrata. Next base: position 198,574 of record CAVNZG010000291.1, read on the forward strand.
TCTATGCTGTAACGAATCAAGCTCGTTTGTAAGATTCGAATTGCCGATCAATTTAATTGCTTTCCGTTTGACAGTGTCTAGACATTTTAAAGAGGTTGGGTATGCACCACCCCAGATGTGAGAACAGTACTCCATGCAGGTGCGAATAAATGATTTATATATTAAAAGAAGCTGTTCGCTATTAAAAAACTGACGACAACGCCCTAGATATCCTAACTTTTGAGCCGCGCTCTTAGCAAGATTGAAAATGTGAGTATTCCATTTCATATCATTTTCAACCTCAACCCCCAAAAGTTTGATAGATTCCTTTTCTTCTATACCGTTAAAATCAAATTTGAATGGAAATGGGTTAGATGTAGATGATCTTGTAAAGTGGCAAAACTGTGTTTTACTTGCATTGAATTCTACACTGTTTGTATGACCCCATTCTAAAATTGTTTTAAGATCAGAGTTTAAGGAATCCGTCAAATTAGATCTATGGTTATTAATAACATCAGATGCCCGTTGCCTTTGTGTTTCATGGGATGCATGTAGCGCACTATCATCGGCGAAACTATGAATGGACTGAACAGTGGAATCTAAAAAGTCGTTGATATATATAAGAAAAAGGGTGGGAGACAAAGATGATCCTTGAGGCGCTCCTGCGTTGGTAGAAAATGTTTCCGATGATATCCCATCGATATTTACTCGAAACTCTCTCCCTGTTAAAAAGTCTTGAATTCAAGAAATAAGTTGCTCTTCAACACCATAACATCTCATCTTACATATAAGATTGTCATGCCATACTTTGTCAAAGGCCTTGGATATATTCAGTGCAATGCCAAATGTTTCACCATGGTGCTCGAGCGATTTGTTCCAGACATGTGTTACATAAAATAGCATATCTCCTGTCGATCATGCCTGTCAAAACCCATATTGCCTTCCATTAAAAATGTTTGAAGATTCCAAATAAGTCATAATATTATAGTTAATATATTTTTCGAACACTTTTGCAACAACCGACAAGATGGATATCAGTCTGTAATTACTTGGGTCATTTAATATTTTTATTCTTCTTGAAAATGGTTGAATTAAACCGAAATTAATCGAGGTATTTTTATAATTTAATTGATGTAAATAAATATTAATAAATAAAATAAAATAATTTTTGCGAACTAAAACAAGGAGCATTTTTAAAAATTTGATATTATTAAAATATGTTTCGCCAAGTAGTGTCTTCCGCTTCTATACAATATATTATAATAGAGAACTTGAGTGTTTCATTAAACTGAAGTGTGTGTTCAATTTCCTATTAAGAAAGTTGCTTTCTGGATACCTACAGAGGTTAATAAGGTACCACAGCCACGATTGGCTTGTTCGTTCATAAAAAAAAGTGCAAAAACAATAAAAAAAATTAAACATAGTGAAGAAATATTGTTAATATTGACAATAATTTTCGATATCTAAATTCGAAATTTAAGCACTGCAGTAAACAATATTTGAAATTTTCGATATTTATAAATCATCAAGTAATCGAAATTTAAACATAGTGAACAATATTTAAAATTTTTGAGTTCTAAAAAGCATCAATCGAAATTTAAACAAATCAAATATATGTAATCAAACTGAAACGAGAAACAAACATAACGAATTTAAATTTAATTATTTTGAATTTTTGAGTTTATAGAAACTTCTTCCCTGAAGAAGATCTCCTAGAGATCGAAAATATATTGATAAAGTCTTAGTTTCATTAAAAAATTCAAAATAATTAAATTTAAATTACACTTTAACTAGCTAAAAAGTAAAAAATTATAATAAACATAACGAAATAGAGTACATAGGTCGACCAGCTGTCTGCAAATACGCAAGTCAAGAAAGTGAAATAAAATCCAAATAAAACAAATGTTCAAGAGCCACAGCAGGGTAACAAGCCGTTGTGAAAGAGTTCGTAGAATTGTTGAAGTGTATTCTGATAGACAGGTTGGACATCTATTAATGACAAAACTGGTCATTTCAAGATTTACCTTATTTGGATGCCTGGGCATGATGTAAAATATAACGGTAATACTGTGAATTTAAAAGTCACCCTTATGCCAAACCAAAAAACGTTAAGTTATTGCTTGCTTCATGCTTCATCTGCTTGTTTATACGCACAAATAAAAGATTTCGAAGATCATCAGTCTGAGCTGAATCGCTCGAGGTCTGATCAACTTATATCACTAAATCATAGAGATATCGGCATGCTTGTTGGCATTACCACTGGATACTGTCTTATTGGAAAACATGGCAGTCGACTGAAGAGGTTCATGAGTTGTTTTTTAAATATAATCTGATGGATCTTAGCCTAATAAACATCAGACACATTTGACGCATCTTCAGAAGCTCTTGATATTTTCCCAAAATAGTAGTTCTTGTTGCAAAAGTTATTTTTATAGTATAACTACGAATCGCTTCTGTTGCTATCTCGTGCCCAGGATGGCCGATGTTTCCTTACCGATTGGTATATTAATTAATTTTTTTCTTGTTATCCTAATGTTCACAAAACAGCTGTTTGAACAATTAATAAAGAAATTTTGGTGAGGTCAGTTTTTCTTGATATATTTTAATTTTTGATCTTAAGGTATGAGAACTTTAAGTACTGTTGTCCTTACTATTTACATACAATTCAATTCAATTCAATTTATATCCTCTCTGTCTTAGTAATATCATATTCCTTGGAAATTTCACGTTATTGCTTGCTCGAAGAAACAAGCCTATACGTTTCTCTATATCTGGGTTTCAACCATTGAAGAAAATAGTGCGGCACATTATCAAGGAATATGCTACTTACTATAGCTAGATTATTGGCAGTCCAATTAGTTTTGTTCTTGCAAATTTTTAAAAAAAAGTTGAATATTATCTCTTATTTTTGTATATTTCCTCCATCACATCCTGATATATTGGCCTATCTCATATTTTATTATGTGATAAGATTTGTTGTTTAGTAGCCCATTCTTTAAAGAAATATGAAAAATTAATGCTCTTTTCAATTATCCCAAAGCCTTTCAGAGGGTTTGGTATTGTTATATACTGATCACTAAACCTAATCTTGATTCTAAATTCGGGTCAAAATCGACTAATGGTAATAACGCTTTTATAACCTATATGGTTGAAAAACCACTTCACTGTTTGGATCCACTTACGGTCCACGGATCATAATTTATTGAAATATTATGACAATCGGTTCACCTAACCTAAAAAACAAAGTTAATTGAACTCACCAAACAAACAAAATCGAATGTATAACCAACTAAACATACAATGAAATCCTGGAAAAGCACATCACTTCAATTAGTTTACCGTATATGATACTGGCCCAATTTGTTTAAACCTCTATATTTTATTAACTCAATGGAATGACGAAAATAGGGGATGGATCACAACAGTAAAAAAACAGTTTCCGAACGCATTTCGAATACATAATCAGAAAAGATCCCACAACAAAATATGTACTATATACTCTTACAAAGATAAACGAAAAAACGAGAAATCAGAAAAGCTTTATTTAACTGTTTTCTTTTAACTTTTTTATCAGATTTTGATACTTTTGCTAAAAAAAAGGTATGTAACTAAAGAATCTAGAATTTGTGCTTGTCAAATTGTAGATTTCAAGAAATAAACGTTCGAGAAACATTTTGGGAGTATGTATATATTGTAAGAACAATCAATTTGATTGCATAGTTCAGTTGCAGATTTCTAAATTCGATTAAAATGTTGACGCTCTCTGTGAAACTACCAGAATTTGGTGATGTTGTGCAGAGGATATCGAATTATGTATACACTTAGTGGTATTGCGTTTCAAGCCGAGTCATCACCCCCATAAAATAAAGCAGATCATGAAAAACAAGCATGACATTCTTCAAGGATTTCATTCAATGTATATATAAGAAAATCGCAATAAATCAACTTGTTCACTCCTAAATCAAACATAGGGCAACCTCCAGAGGCCCTATTCCCGAACACATATTTGTCAATCGACAATATTGTCAATTTCACCAAAATGCTTAGCAACTTTTTACCAAAATGGTATTCCATAACACAGATTTGTGTATTCTTAAACACAAACCTTAGTTACAAAATTATAACAGATTATAGGGCGATTTTTCTGTTCCGGTGTTTACGGCAATGGCGCTGCAAAAAAGGGGATAAGAGAAAAAATCACAAAAATTTTATATGGGATTCCATACAAAACACAACTTGAATAAATTTAAAAGTAATCTATGAAATTTCTCATTTCACCACAATTGAAAAATTTTAATTTGCTTATGAAGTATTATTGACTATATATTAAGTGTAATAAATAAAATATTATTCTTAAGTCGCTCAAAAAAGCAACTTAAAAATTGCCAAAATTTCACATACAAAGTCGTATGAAAAATTTAACCTATTTTCGTATTTGTTTTACGGACGGAAGGAAATGAAATATTTTATATATTATGCTTAATATATAGTCAATAATACTTCATAAACAAATTTAAACTATTTAATTGTAGTAAAATGAGACATTTCATAGATAATTTTTAAAATTATTCATGTTGTGTTTTGTATGAAATCCCATATAAAATTTTTAGAATTTATTCTCTTATCCCCTTTGCAAAAAGGGGATAAGAGAATAAATTCAAAAAATTTTATATGGGATTTCATACAAAACACAACTTGTATAATTTTAAAAATTATCTATGAAATTTCTTATTTTACTACAATTAAATAATTTAAATTTGCTTATGAACTATGATTGACTATATATTAAGCATAATATATAAAATATTTTATTATCTTCTGTCCATAAAACAAATACGAAAATAGGTTAAATTTTTCATACAACTTTGTATGGGAAATTTTGGCAATTTTTATGTTGCTTTTTTGAGCGACTTAAGAATAATATTTTATATATTACCCTTAATATATAGTCAATAATACTTCATAAGCAAATTAAAACTGTTCAATTGTGGTATAATGAGAAATTTCATACAAAACTTTTAAAATTATTCAAATTGTGTTTTGTATGGAATTCCATATAAAATTTTTGTGATTTTTCTCTTATCCCCTTTTTGCAGCGCCCTAGCGGTCAACACCGCAACAGAAAAATCGCTCTATAGCCTATTTTTGGTACTAAATTCGAAATAAAACAATCAAAGATGTCGTTGTTACCAACTTTTTGACAACTAATTTTTAGGTAGATTTCATATAAAAATCTACCTATTGCAATGGGCTTCATCTCGGAATTTCGGAAAAATTTTTGTGCCAAACGACTATATATGATAAGCGGAGACGAAAAAACAAAAAAAAAATTTATATATATATATATATATATATATATATATATATATATATATATATATATATATATATATATATATATATATATATATATATATATATATATATATATATATATATATATATATATATATATATATATATATATATATATATATATATATATATATATATAAATTTTTTTTTTGTTTTTTCGTCTCCGCTTATCATATATAGTCGTTTGGCACAAAAATTTTTCCGAAATTCCGAGATGAAGCCCATTGCAATAGGTAGATTTTTATATGAAATCTACCTAAAAATTAGTTGTCAAAAAGTTGGTAACAACGACATCTTTGATTGTTTTATTTCGAATTTAGTACCAAAAATAGGCTATAGAGCGATTTTTCTGTTGCGGTGTTGACCGCTAGGGCGCTGCAAAAAGGGGATAAGAGAAAAATCACAAAAATTTTATATGGAATTCCATACAAAACACAATTTGAATAATTTTAAAAGTTTTGTATGAAATTTCTCATTATACCACAATTGAACAGTTTTAATTTGCTTATGAAGTATTATTGACTATATATTAAGGGTAATATATAAAATATTATTCTTAAGTCGCTCAAAAAAGCAACATAAAAATTGCCAAAATTTCCCATACAAAGTTGTATGAAAAATTTAACCTATTTTCGTATTTGTTTTATGGACAGAAGATAATAAAATATTTTATATATTATGCTTAATATATAGTCAATCATAGTTCATAAGCAAATTTAAATTATTTAATTGTAGTAAAATAAGAAATTTCATAGATAATTTTTAAAATTATACAAGTTGTGTTTTGTATGAAATCCCATATAAAATTTTTTGAATTTATTCTCTTATCCCCTTTTTGCAAAGGGGATAAGAGAATAAATTCTAAAAATTTTATATGGGATTTCATACAAAACACAACATGAATAATTTTAAAAATTATCTATGAAATGTCTCATTTTACTACAATTAAATAGTTTAAATTTGTTTATGAAGTATTATTGACTATATATTAAGCATAATATATAAAATATTTCATTTCCTTCCGTCCGTAAAACAAATACGAAAATAGGTTAAATTTTTCATACGACTTTGTATGTGAAATTTTGGCAATTTTTAAGTTGCTTTTTTGAGCGACTTAAGAATAATATTTTATTTATTACACTTAATATATAGTCAATAATACTTCATAAGCAAATTAAAATTTTTCAATTGTGGTGAAATGAGAAATTTCATAGATTACTTTTAAATTTATTCAAGTTGTGTTTTGTATGGAATCCCATATAAAATTTTTGTGATTTTTTCTCTTATCCCCTTTTTTGCAGCGCCATTGCCGTAAACACCGGAACAGAAAAATCGCCCTATAATCTGTTATAATTTTGTAACTAAGGTTTGTGTTTAAGAATACACAAATCTGTGTTATGGAATACCATTTTGGTAAAAAGTTGCTAAGCATTTTGGTGAAATTGACAATATTGTCGATTGACAAATATGTGTTCGGGAATAGGGCCTCTGGAGGTTGCCCTATGTTTGATTTAGGAGTGAACAAGTTGATTTATTGCGATTTTCTTATATATACATTGAATGAAATCCTTGAAGAATGTCATGCTTGTTTTTCATGATCTGCTTTATTTTATGGGGGTGATGACTCGGCTTGAAACGCAATACCACTAAGTGTATACATAATTCGATATCCTCTGCACAACATCACCAAATTCTGGTAGTTTCACAGAGAGCGTCAACATTTTAATCGAATTTAGAAATCTGCAACTGAACTATGCAATCAAATTGATTGTTCTTACAATATATACATACTCCCAAAATGTTTCTCGAACGTTTATTTCTTGAAATCTACAATTTGACAAGCACAAATTCTAGATTCTTTAGTTACATACCTTTTTTTTAGCAAAAGTATCAAAATCTGATAAAAAAGTTAAAAGAAAACAGTTAAATAAAGCTTTTCTGATTTCTCGTTTTTTCGTTTATCTTTGTAAGAGTATATAGTACATATTTTGTTGTGGGATCTTTTCTGATTATGTATTCGAAATGCGTTCGGAAACTGTTTTTTTACTGTTGTGATCCATCCCCTATTTTCGTCATTCCATTGAGTTAATAAAATATAGAGGTTTAAACAAATTGGGCCAGTATCATATACGGTAAACTAATTGAAGTGATGTGCTTTTCCAGGATTTCATTGTATGTTTAGTTGGTTATACATTCGATTTTGTTTGTTTGGTGAGTTCAATTAACTTTGTTTTTTAGGTTAGGTGAACCGATTGTCATAATATTTCAATAAATTATGATCCGTGGACCGTAAGTGGATCCAAACAGTGAAGTGGTTTTTCAACCATATAGGTTATAAAAGCGTTATTACCATTAGTCGATTTTGACCCGAATTTAGAATCAAGATTAGGTTTAGTGATCAGTATATAACAATACCAAACCCTCTGAAAGGCTTTGGGATAATTGAAAAGAGCATTAATTTTTCATATTTCTTTAAAGAATGGGCTACTAAACAACAAATCTTATCACATAATAAAATATGAGATAGGCCAATATATCAGGATGTGATGGAGGAAATATACAAAAATAAGAGATAATATTCAACTTTTTTTTAAAAATTTGCAAGAACAAAACTAATTGGACTGCAATAATCTAGCTATAGTAAGTAGCATATTCCTTGATAATGTGCCGCACTATTTTCTTCAATGGTTGAAACCCAGATATAGAGAAACGTATAGGCTTGTTTCTTCGAGCAAGCAATAACGTGAAATTTCCAAGGAATATGATATTACTAAGACAGAGAGGATATAAATTGAATTGAATTGAATTGTATGTAAATAGTAAGGACAACAGTACTTAAAGTTCTCATACCTTAAGATCAAAAATTAAAATATATCAAGAAAAACT
>CAVNZG010000292.1:0-15000 GCA_963693315.1 Diogma glabrata
TAAGCTAGCAGGACCCGGCGTGATTTGCTACGCTTATAAATAAAGCTTGTGCACAGACATTTTGTTGACGTAGTAGCAATGATTTCAAAAAGTGGTAATGAGAATGATAGCATAATTTTTAATTTATCTTTTTTAAAAATATGGATGAAAAATAATCAGCACTCTAGCAGTCCTTGGTTCTCAAACTTTTTGAAGTCGTGGAACACTAAACTATGATATATTTTCAGGCGGAAAATCTACAATACAGCATACACTTTGAAACAGGGGGCGCGCGGTTGTTAACCTTTTTGAAACCAAAAGAGCAACAAAAAACAGAATAATGTTTACCAAAACGCTCCATTACTATAGAGCAAAAAGGATAAGGAATCGTGTCGCAACGTGTGATTGGCAACCCCCTGCTTCCAAGTGCTACTTATACAAAATAATATGTATATAAATAAAATATGTACCGATATCGATTGATGCAAAGCACAATTAAAATTACAATACTTTTGTAATTTTAATTGTGCTTTGTACTCAAAAAATCTCAAACTTAATGCGATTCATAAGCTTGACGATCTTTATAGATCACAGCGATATTGGGACGAATAAATGATAACGCCACACACATTTCTTCTTCTAAATTCCCTAGTCTCTCACGCTTGTTTGTCTTTATATTGACCATAGTTGAAAATCCTGCTTCGCAATGTTATGCCGTGGAAAATAAAAATAATATGTTCAGGGATTTTTGCATACTCGGGTATTCATATTTAACAGAGATCCAGAAATTTTCAGGAATGTTTTCATGGAACTGTAATTTTAATCCACGATCTGAAGAAAGCGACGTCAATTCCTCTTCTTCATTTAAAGTAAAACTAAAAAATTCGGAAGAAATAAACGGGGTTCTTATCCAATCATTTGTTCATATTGTGTGAAACAAAAACTTCATACATTTTTTATTTATTTATGTGTAAAAGGAGAATTTTAATATGTAACTACAATTATATTTTATGTTTCCAAAAAGTAACTTTAACCCGAAAGAAATTTTTATTCAGACAAAGCTGAGAAACGTGTAAATTTTACGTACGTGTAAATTTTACATTGAATTGATTTTTATTTTCAAACAATTTTTAATTGAATTGATTGTACATTTGATTTTTTCACGGAACAGTTGAAAGTGCATCACGGAACACCAGTGTTCCGCGGAACACGCTTTGAGAGCCACGGCTAGCTGATCAGTTCGGATATATGAAAAATTAGCGATCAAATAAGTTTTCAAGTAAGCAAAAAAAACAAAGAGTGTGCTTAAGACCGCACGGCAGAAGTGAAAACTTCATTGGTAATCGCAATCAATTATATCGTATTAGTAGTATTTGGATCGTATTAGTAGAATAAATGAGAAACAAGTCAGAACGATAAACGGCTAGCTACACACACTAACCTCACAATGTAAACCAAATAATTGTCAAAATAGCACTCATATGCCAATAGCAGGGACTAAAGTACGCGTTGTTATCACACCAATAGATCAACAAGTTTAAATTTTACAAATCGTTCTGCGGAAAGCTAAGCCAATTCATTGGTATTAATGCGCATTATTGCCGTTTGCAAATCACTATCGGCTAAGTGCCACCATTTCGAATTATTTTATTTATCATGATTGCCATCCATGTTTAATCATACATAAGCTTTGCTTCTTTGTATAGAATTTATGCGATTTTCGTCTCGTAATTGTGAGCTTTAAATCGATATAATCGATTTTATCAAGTATCAAGCTACAAGTATTAAGTCTTCACTTAATTTTAAAAACATGTGTTACATACAATTCCAAACCGACAACATATTTAGTGAAGATGATAAAATTCCAATACATATAATTTTGATATACAAATGTAATTGTTTCAGCCTTCAGGTTATACTATCTTTCTTACGTTATTTTTAATTTCATAAAAAAATTATAATATAAGAACTGAATCTAAAAAAAAACCTTTTGCAAACCATACAATTTTCGACCGATCTAGTTTCGAACTAATGATAAAATTGTATGGATTGCAAAAGGTTTCATAATTTGCACCATAATATTTTAGATTCAGTTCTTATATTATTCTTGATGGGAGATTTTCCATCGGAGTGATGTTATATCACAAATAATTTACTGAATTAAAAAATTATGTTCAAAAAAAACATTGATCAAAGCAAACTACCGTTTAAAACGATAGTTAAATAAAAAGCAAAAATTAAGCGTACACAACAACTTCATATATTTTCATGATGATTAATGTATGAATGGATTAAGGATAAACAGCCATACATACTTTCAATTTTATATATATTCAATATTTATTTAGCGTGATGACTCGAATGCAAATTGCAAAAGACAGTAGCAATATGAATTCATAAATAAAAAACAAATAATTTTAATGGTATTTAATAAAAATTAAAAAAAAAACAATAAAAAAATATGTACCATACCAGGATTTGAACTCAGTACCTAGAGCACATCAGTCGAGCACGATATCCACGACGCCATTTGAAACGTAAGAAATGATAGAAAGATTTTAATTTAAACCTTAATAAAGTCTTTCATTTCAGAGCGTCACGGATCAGCCTAGCTTACTACCTATGGTAAAAATCTATGGGCCTAAAGAAGTTTTCACTTCAAAAATTTAAGTAACTTGTTAAATTAGTAGAGGTGTGTCATCTCTATATAGAACAGTATACAGAACATAGATAGATTTACAAATGTTCACAGTACCCATATGTTCAATGTGCTTAGTGCTCACTAAGAAAAGAGAACCTACAGGTTTCTAATGTTCAATTTCTCGATGCTTCTGCAGGTTATACATTATTGGTTGTGGTTCCATTGTTGGTTCAGATATAGGGATTATCTAGTTTTAGGCCTCTATTCTGTCTACGCAACATATAATTATCCATACGAAAATCAATGCGTTCTACATCTAAAGCGCGAATTTTTAATGATTGAGCGTGATCTTTTTTTATGGTGATTGCAAACATCAATTTAATTGACAATTGTGATCTTTTGAACTGAAATGCTAATCAACCGTATTGTATTTATATTAAACCTAATCATCAGTATTGTATTTATATTAACGACATAATTTCATATTGACCGACAGAACAGATCGATTCGGCGGTAGCATTAATAATTGATTGAGAACTAAGTTCGCAAATACTACGCACAGATCTTCAATCATTTTGCTAGATTGGGCAGGAAATATCATCAACCATGTGCGATCAATATTTTTTCCCATAAAGTTCTGATGAAGAACAGTAAGCGGTCAGCATGATTTCAAACAAAGCCCGAACTTAGTTTGCATGTGACGTGCTGCACGTGTCATTGATGAATGATGCATACATCCCAGTGCTGCTTCATTGTAGCACGCTAAAACTGAAATGTTGACTTTCTAACTAACGTATTTGATTGATTTGACGTATATACCGTATTCAAAGTTTATGTGCGATCTGTATGTTCTTTAAAGCATAGGAATAATATGGAACAACCATCCATGTTTAAGGAACTATTTCCATGTTCTCGCTTCGCATATCTATATGTTGTTACCTTACCGCCATCTGCTGCGGCTCTTCTTTTATATAAAGGATATTGAATTTCCTGTAACTGACTGAATCCTTGATGATATCACTTTGCGTACTTTGGATTCAGTGGATTCAGTGTTCTGGAAAGCTCATGTATCATATTTTTCGTCACAACTTGAAGCATTGAATCTTCTCACATGTCCTCTAGCAGGCGTTTTGTCATCCTGAACTATTGAAACTTATATAACTGTATCACATACATCATGTCAACTGCTGTTTTGAACAAATGCACTATATCGTTTTTTGAAATCTGGTTTTCAAAAAAATTATCAAAATGCCATTCCGTGTGGAAGTATTTGGTATAATATACAATAGAACCAATTTCCATGCAATGGGCAAAAATGAAATATAACATTTTTATGTATGTATATAAATGTATGTATATATGTGTTGAATGGTCTACACGGTTGAAAATATTGGTATGAAATTGGTAAAAAATGGTATTTATATAAATCCATAAAGAAATGTTATAGGTTAAATAAAGTTCGATGGTATAAAAGTTCATAAATAGCATTATATAAATTGCATATATTTATGTATAAAGATAATTTATATAAGCATTGTTATAAATTATATATCATAAGTTTATGAGTTTCGTATAATAACAATTGGTATAAATTATATACCATGAGTTTATTGGTTTGGCATAATAAAAATTGGTATAAATTACATATCATCAGTTTATTAGTTCGGTATATAATCTATATATATTTAATTTATACCTACACGTATAAACTCTTTTAATAAATATAATCTAAAAAATTTATACCTACCATTATGAAAGTTCTAAACCAAACAGTATAAAATATATGCCAATTTTTTTTATGTTAATTAAAATACATTTTTTTGTTTTACATTTTTATTTTCAAAAAATTCATTATACTTATAACTAGGCGTTTTTCTTAATATACTAATTTATATTCTTTTGGTTAAAATAAATGTTTTTTTTGTTTTTCGCGATGTCGCTTTGGAATATGTTTCATGATTTACTAGACTAGATAAACTTAAAATTTTTATTTCGTTATTATTTATTGTATTTTCTATATTGTAAGAATTGTGAAAATAATCGAATGACGCAAATATTTTATAACACAGAAACCAATATTCTTTTTTGTACATAATGATTTCAACAATTTCGAAAAATAACATATTCTGACCATGCGTAACATCGTCAGATAATGTAAAAAAGAGACCCTTTCTATAATGAGCAAAATGCTCTAACCAAGATATTAAAAATAATTGTTCTTCGGGTTTATAAGAAATTTCATTTAAAACCGTTTGATATGTGTTTATAAAAATTGGATTTGGGATTGAACGTTTTCCACTTTTATTTCTATTTTCAAAGTCAAAGTTGTCCCATGTAATAGCAAATTTTTGTTGATGTTTAACTGCTAAAGTTTTACATAAATTTATGTAATTTTTAGCAACACGACTAACGTTTTTAAAATATTGATGTTTAGCCTCAAATCGCATTGCTGAAAACTGTGATACCGGTCCTAAATTTTTAATAATTCGCGGATAATGTATAAGGAAATGATGTTTCGGTATTAGTCGCAAATTGAATTCATTATAAATGATTTTCAAATGACTTTTAATAAGATTTTCTAATTTGAGAATCAAAGAACAACTAAGTTGTCTAGCAAAAACGATACTTGCGATTTGTGACACAGTTGTAATTATATCCCATTTTTTTGACAGTTTTTCATTTATTAAATCCCCAAAAATAAAGGGCATGTACACAATGAGACACCAGGTCTGGGAATCGGATAGCCCTAAAGATTCTTTAGTTATGATCGATGTTGGAAGCACCTTTCGATACAAATAGCCGTAATCAAAAGCCTGAACTCTAGCATTTATTTCTGCAAAATTAATAACTTTTGTGTCGTTTAGAAAATTAAACAGAGCAAGAATTGCAAAAGGGATCACACCCTCTAATAAATCGTGCATCGGATCAACTGTACTATTATCTATAATATTATAATAACGAAGTTCGTTCAAGATGCAAGATCTTGTAACGCCCTTAGTAAGCATTGGATCTTTAGAGTCTTCTTCAAGATTTTGTTTTAAAGAAGCTACGGTTCTCAGTTCAACACATTTTACGCTATACGTGGATTGTATATTTTCTTTTTTTATTTCACAAAATCTACAAAAGTAATGAGCAATGAAACTTCCAGAGAATCCTAGCAACAAGTTAGCGCCTAAGTTATCATGAGATATTCCGATCAATATTCCAAACAACTGAGTATTATCGGCTTTTATTCCAATAGATTCTAAATATTTGATATCGTCGACAATGGGCTTTAAAACTAGTTCATAATTGTTTTTTACTTTCACATCATTTACATGAAAAAAAGCAGCTAAATGGATATTTTCGAGTTGTGCCAGATACTTTTCAGAAATATTTCGAATGACAAAATAAATTGCGCCAATCTTGTGTACAGTTTTTCTACTCCTGATTGGATTTGTAATTTCGAAATCGTCGCAAAACAATTGATTTAAAATGGTTGCTACGGTTTGGAAAGTTGATATTTTTGTTTATCTCACCGCAACAAAATCCCCGAAAATTATTGTCATCATCACATATATGATCACTACGGAAATATTCATTTTTAAAACTTTTATTTTGAAAAAGTGTTTTGATTGTACTGATAATTGAGATATATTGAAAGGTTGTTGGAAGAAGTACACGCATATTTTTTTTTTAATTTTCTACAATATTTTTGATCCCAACGTGAACCTATAGCTATTTCAGCAGGACTCACGTAAAATTTTGAATTTTCAATGGACATTTGTCTTTTGTATTTTGAAGAAAAGTGGTCTAAGGCGATCAATTGGTTATGTATTATAACTTTCATACTTTTTTCTATCGTATTCTCCAAATTTGGTGATTTATTTACAGTCGCAATTAAGTCATTGGCAGCGCTTTGCAATTAAGCTTTTGTTTCGGATACGATTTTTGTCATACTACTTTCTGGTAGTCCTAATGATGAAATTAGTAGAATATATGAGCTTAATGCATTTTCAAATTGTTTTGGTTCAGTTTCTGCTAAACAGTCATTTTGAACAACATTTTCAACAAAAGAGTCTATATAATCATCATTTTTACTTTCGGAGAACTCACCGCAAATAACATTTTTAGCCACTTTGGTGACTTTGAGTATTTTTGGTTTCGAGTTGCAATTAAACACATGCTTTTTCAATCCTGAATATGTATTAAAAAAAAGCGGACATTCGCTACAAACTAGACATTTCAATTTTAAAAATTTAGAAGGCAGTAAGGAATGATTTACTTTTAAATGTGAAAAAATTACATTAGGTATAGTGGATTTTTTTTTACAAACAAAACATTGGTACTCCATTTTTAAGTTATTCTATATGTCTTACTGCTAAACATAAAAAAGTATAAAATATAAAAGTATATCTAATGAAGGAAAATTCTTACTGCTGAAGGTGGGAACATTTCAAATAAACGTCTTTTACGACCGATGAAACAGAACATTCCATTTCATACAAATATTTTTCAAAGAAATTCCAAAACAATTTCAAATTATGATCATACCTTATATTAAAAATAAAATGTAGCTTGAATGTTAAGTCAATTGCGTCTAGGAACGTCCATTTTTGTCCTAAAGGTATTAAATGAGCATCCAGGACTATCATATATTGAGAAATTGATGCTTTCGTATTCCCAATTGCCAGAAAAATCAAAGGAAATCTACAAATTCAAACAGTAAACAATTTGAAATTTGACACATTAATATATTATACCAGTTCAGGACAAAGAAAAAAGTATGGGAAATTTGTAAACGGGCTCAACAAATCTTTGGCTTTTAAAAGCTCTCGTCGATATTGCAATGTAACAAATAATATATTTTTTGCAGTTTCACTCTGTTCAGGAAAAGTAAGATCTTGCAATTGGCGGATTTTTTCTTTTATGTTTGACAAATCCAAAATTTCATCGCTATTGGATTCAATTTCGTTTGGAGACTGCAGTAGATTTTCAAGTTTTTGGCGTTTAACGTGATTATTTTTTAATTTGGTTTGGAGAAATCTATTATTATTTTATTATTTTGTAGGCTTATATTTATTATTTAAATATAATTTTAATGGGTATCGAGCCTATTTTTTAAAAATAAAACACATTAATTGTTTTAATAAATTTGTTTTTCGACGTTTCGGCAAAATTCCTTTGCCATTTTCAAAAAAGAAAGTATATTTAAAAAAACATACAACAAAAAAATGTTAGATAACATTCGTCAAATGAAAAAAATATTATATAAAACAAAAAACACATTTGAATGTCAGAAAAATTTAAATTTACATTAAAACGGTTACTAATTTAACAAAGATCAAACATATTTCATACCTTGAAAATTGTTTATAAAAATCAAACACAAAAAAAATATTAACAAAAAATAAAATAATCCAATGCATTAAAAATAAGGTTCATCTTTAATAATATTATTATAGGAGTTACCAATATAAATAAAATCATTTTGTTTGTTTAAACAATTAGGATTCTTTTTTATATAGATCATCTCCAAAATTTTCCGTTTTTGCAAATTTGATTCCTTAGCCAAGATCTTAATATTTTCATAATTTATTTTATGTTTCATGTTGCATAAATGATGTGATAGAGCACTATTTTTATCATCATCAACTAAATTAATATCTGGATTTATATGTTTTGCACCATTAGAATGCTGGTAAACACGTTTCTCAAGCCACTGTTTAGTTTGCCCAATATAAGAAGCTTCACATTCACAAAAAATTTTAAATACTAATTCAGATTGCTTACCAAGAGGAACTTTGTCTTTTAATTTTGTGAAGAATAACTTATAAAAATTAATGTCACTTCTGCCAACAATTTTAATATTATACGGTTTTAATAAATTTTGAATTACCGTTTTAATGTAAATTTAAATTTTTCTGACATTCAAATGTGTTTTTTGTTTTATATAATATTTTTTTCATTTGACGAATGCTATCTAACATTTTTTTGTTGTATGTTTTTTTAAATATACTTTCTTTTTTGAAAATGGCAAAGGAATTTTGCCGAAACGTCGAAAAACAAATTTATTAAAACAATTAATGTGTTTTATTTTTAAAAAATAGGCTCGATACCCATTAAAATTATATTTAAATAATAAATCTATTATTATTTTTAATAACAAGAAGGCTCTGTAATTTAAAAAAGTCAGGCAAGTGCGAATATAATTCGCTCGCTGAGGGTTCCGTGTATATAATATGAGAAAAAAACAGTTTTTGTAAGTATAGTTTCAAGTTGGGTTGAATCTTACCCAAAGCTGTTTATGGTGGCTAAAGAAAGCTTCAATAACGCCAGCTTCTAAATTATTTATATTGGAAAATACATTATCAATTGTGGTAGCCTCAACTGTTGTTGGTTCATGAATTTTTCTTTGTAAATTTTTTTGTAGAAAATAGTTTGAGAGCCAGTTTTGAGGATTTTTATTGAAACCAACGGAAAAAACGGAGAAAAAGTGTCGTCAAATTATTTCCAACGAGTGCATTGTTAACACAGTCGAGTGATTTGTCTACTGAACATTGGGGAGATCGGTATAGTATACCAACAGGATTTGTACTTCAGCTAGTTGAACATTCACAATGACTGCCAGCAGAGCTAAACTCAAAGTGATGGTGGCTACTATTTTTCTGCACTGGTGGTACTGTATCAGACTTAACGAAAAGAACAGATCCCCAACCTCGATTAACTTGACTGTAACAATTTTCTAGTTCAACAGTAGTTCAATAGTTCAAAAATTTCAAAAATGTTTGTAATTAGTGATCAACTTCACAGAGAACATTTGCAATGCAACCATATTAAATGATAATCTATCGAATAGCAAACAGGTATCTGGTATGTTATTGCATAATTTTTCAACCTAACGCCTTTCGCCTGAAGTTTAGTTCATCTGACTTGATAAACTGTGTTGATCTAATCTGATCTTATTTGTTCATTTCTTTACTTCGTTTCACTCAATATTTACTATAATATACATTTCCTACAACGTAGTAAAATTTATCCTCTTCTATGATTATTTTACGTGAATAGTCCTTCACAAAACACAATTTTAGAATTTTAATCAAATGAATCAAAACCGAAAAAAACGAAAACTACAAAAAAATTGTTTTGGACTAGAAAAAAATTCACCTTTCATATGCCGAGTGGGGGTCAAAAATTATTTTTTGTCAAAATTTCCACTCTCAACCCCCTCAAAATAACATTTGAAATGATGATCTGACCGCTATAGTTTTCATTCAATCTTTACAACATTGCCCATAACCATGAATATTTTCAAATATTTTTCTTTTGTAATGTTCGAAGTTAAGGGGGAGGACAGGAATTTTTTTCACATTTTTTAATATAACTCAAAAACTGCGCTTTTGAAAATTACATAAAAAATTGTTTTGGACTAGAACAAAACCAACCTTTCATATGATACCCCACTCAACAAGGTCAAAAATAATTTTTTTTCAAAATTTCCACCCTCAACCCCATCAAAATAACATTAGAAATGATGAGCCAACCGCTATAGTTTTCATTCAATCTTTACAACATTTCCCATAACCATGAATTTTTCCAAATTTTTTCTTTTGTAATGTTCGAAGTTAAGGGGGAGGGGACAGGAAATTTTTTTCACATTTTTTAATATAACTCAAAAACTGCGCTTTTTAAAATTACATAAAAAATTGTTTTGGACTAGAAAAAAATCAATCTTTCATATGACACCCCAATCAACTTGGTCAAAAATATTTTTTTTTCAAAATTTCCACCCTCAACCCCCTCAAGATAACATTTGAAATGATGAGCTGACCGCTATAGTTTTCATTCAATCTTTACAACATTTTCCATAACCATGAATTTTTTCAAATTTTTTCTTTTGTAAAGTTCGAAGTTAAGAGGGGGGACAGGAAATTTTTGTCACATTTTTTAACATAACTCAAAAACTTCGCTTTTGAAAATTGCAAAAAAAAATTGATTTATATTTGAAAAAAAATCACCTTTCATATGACACCCCACTCAACAAGGTCATAAATAATTTTTCTTCAATATTTCCACTCTCAACCCCCTCAGAATCACATTTGAAATGATGAGCCGACTGCTATAGTTTTGATTCAATCTTTACAACATTGACCATAATTATGAATTTTTTCAAATTTTTTCTTTTGTAATGTTCGAAGTTAAGAGGGGGGTGGGACAGGAAATTTTTGTCACATTTTTTAACATAACTAAAAAACTGCGCTTTTAAAAATTGCAAAAAAAATTGGCTTGGACTAGAAAAAAAATCACCTTTCATATGACACCCCACTCACTGAGGTCAAAAATAATTTTTTTTCAAAATTTCCACTCTCAACCCCCTCAGAATCACATTTGAAATGATGACCCGACCGCTATAGTTTTGATTCAATCTTTACAACATTGACCATAACCATGAATTTTTTCAAATTTTTTCTTTTCTAATGTTCGAAGTTAAAGGAGGGGACAGGAAAGACAATACCCGTTTATGGCAATATCAAAAAAACTAAGCAGTCGAAAAATCATTGAAATTTTTTTTTGAAATATTTTGAACTTTCTCGATTTTTCTAGACCAAACTCGATTCCTTACAAAAAACTTTTGTTTTACTATCTCCTTATATATGTTCATAAAATATAGATTAAAACAAATATTTGAATTTTTTTGTTATCAGTAGGCGTGGAAAAACACGTTTAAAAACTGTAGAAAATTTCAAGTTGATAGCACTTATAGTTTGTGAGTAAATTGATTATGTAGAAATTCGGACGGACACCGAAGTCTCACCAATAGGGTACCGTTTTTACTTTTTTAAAGTACGGAACCCTAAAAAGTTAAAAAAAATCAGTAGTTTAAATTAATTGCAACTTACAATTTCGTCATCGTCCCCAGCCTTCAGACATCCAAATAATTCTACACAGGCTTGAGCTCTCAGAGTTTGCTCCTGAACTGTTGGGCTTTCACCATAGGTTTCTTGGAGGTGGGATGCCAAGAATGAAACTACTTTCCGCCGTGAGAATTTTTGAAGGATGCCTGTTTTTCTATAGTTTTCGACTGTTTTGAAGCCACAATTTTGTTTACAAATAAACACTTTGAAACTCTGTAAATTCAGAACGGAGTCTACAACATCAAATATATTTTTAATTAAATTTTAAAAATTACCTCTAAAGTATTGAGAATGGAAGGACCCGTTGGTGCATATGTCCTTTTCAACAATGAAGAAGAATTAACTTGCGGAATTTGGCTTTGCCTTTGTGTTTGAGAAAATGAGCCAATACTATTGCTTTGGTGTATTATGTCTGTGCCATTGTCCAAATTTAGAATGGTTTTTGTTTTTATATTTAGATAAAAATCGGGGTGTGAATGAAACTGGTTCACATACAACAAGAATATATCCTCCGGTATCGAGGCGTTTTTTGAGTTAGTGAAACAATCAAAATCGTCGAACAAAATACCAGCATCAGAAGTAGCTATAACAAGAATTAAAATTATTAAACATTTAAAAAAAATTTTCAGTTGGTTAAATATCTTAAAATAATGATGGTTTGGTTTCCAAGTTGTTAAAATTAATTTAAAATAATTTATTTAAAATAAATTTAATAAATGTTTGCTTTAACAACTTTTTTAATAATATTTTGTTACATGTTTCAACCATAAATGGTCATTCTCAAACATTTGAAAATATTATGAATCAAATAAAAACTTTTATTTATTCATAATATATGAATTTATTTTAAATAAATTATTTTATTTATTTAAATAATTATTTTAAATAAATTTATTTTAAATAAATTATTTTAAACTAAATTATTAATTTAAAATTTTAATTTACACTATTGCTTGATTTAATTTTCATTTATTCATTACTATTTTTGTGAATAAAAATATGCAGTAATTAAAGATTTTATCAGGTTATTTAATGAATATTTCAGAACTATCGTATGGCACGGCACACGATAGTTTTCATTCGATTATTCCCAACACTAATAAGAATATTGTGTAAATATTGCAGGTTTTTAACGTAATATTGCCTTATGCTTGACGATATGGGTGTTTCGAGGTACCATAGTGTAAAAGTTGGTGTGGGGTGAATCCTAAGAGACATACACGTAGGAAAACAAACATGCGAATGACGATTTGATCCAAATTAAAATATAATTTTTGAGAAACCAACTTTTAGCTAATCGCAAGTAGTTTCATTCATTAAACACTCAAGAAAAAAATATTCGAACGTGTTTTCTTCTTAACATTCCCGCAATACTCTTCACTGATTATTACACTCACGTAACCTGAAACACGTAAGAAAAAACAACCCGTCTAAGCATGGATCAAGTACATGTTTACTTTAAAATTAAACCGAATCGCATGTTGTTTGACATTACGATATTGTGGACTTTTTTATTCAACTTATATAAAAAACTCTTACCTGCATATAAAAAATCGAAATAATCCAAATCCGCCGTGCTGGTTGAATCACCGAATTTATGAACTTGTACTTCGCGTGCATTTATGCCGGGCACAAATGTAATAAAAATTCCACTTTTGATTTTAAACATGACTGCACAAATCTCATTTCAGAAATGAAATTTTATTCAATTTCTATACCAAACACATTTAACGCAATAAAAATAGCGGTAATTTTTGCCATCTTATACTAATTTGGTATAGAAATGGTTATTTTCAATCTATAAATCTCCATACTTTATAAGATTAGAAAATAAATTCAATACCAAGCATATATAAACGCTGCGCGGCAAATTTGAACTAACTGAATTTTTATCCTCGTTTATATTATTTGGTATAGAATTGGGAACTTGAACATGTTACACTAGTTGGATATAAAAATGGTATAGTTTCAATTTATAAATCTTCATACTTTATAAGATTAGAAAATAAATTGTATACCAAACATTGATAAATGCGGCGCGGCACATTGAAATAACAGTGCACCCAGAGAAATATTTGGATGAAATATTCCTACAAGGGATAGTTTATGTAATAATTAAGTGTAATTTTCAACCGTGTCTAGTGAAGGAATAATAATTACATACCAAGTATTATCTATGAAATTTGTTCTAAACATTGATTATTCTTTGTATGAATGATAAAGCCTTTAGTTTATGTACGGATGATGCATAATATAATCATAATTTTATCACTAATTTGATTGATTAATACCGCAGAAAGGAATGATTTAACCCAAAAATTAGAATCAGATAAGTCCTTATTAAGTATGTATTAAACTTTTATAAGCTTTAATTATGACATGTTATTTCATGTATTCTGCAATCTAGTTCTATCAATTATGTTTAATTAGACATTTGGTGTGACAATGTTATGATCAGTTTATCTATAACTATGGATAATATGGCATATTAAAACACATTACTTATTCATTATACCTATTTTATTATTTTCATTATTTTCTTGTTATCTAAAGATTCCTATATTTAAATAACAAATTATAAATTTAAGTAAATTACACATTTCTTAAAAATAAATATAATTATTAAAATTAAATAGTAAACTTATTGCAATTTTTAAATTTAATTAATTAAAAGCTTATTTATTAAAATTATACTCAAAGCATTCGTGGTAGGAAAAATTTCCTTCCATCGCTTTGGGTATGTAATTGAAAAGGTTTTTTATTTGTAAGCGAATCTATTTCTTTAAAGAAATGTTCTCCCTTTGACTCGCCTGTGTTATAAATTTTTAAATTGGAATCATGGCTTAAAATTTCAATTTCTAACAGAATTAGAATCAGCTTGCACCCGGATATTAGCATATCCTGTATTACATACAACTTTGATGAATCATAAACATGAAATCCATTTTTAAACAAAGTTCCTTTGTATCGAACTGCCGAAATTAATTCTACTGAATTATTTTTTAAGAATGGCTCCATGTTTAAATTTCTATAATAGAGATAATTATGTCTCAAAGACCTCATAGATTTTGTTTTTATAATATCAATATCTTTTTGGAATGGGGAATTATTTATAATATGAAACGCAAAACTGTAACTACATTTTTTACTAAGAGATAATGGTAGATTAATTCGTGAGGAACACACCTTAGAATATTCTTTAACCTGCTTGTTTTTGCTTTCTAATCGCATGCAACTTAATGGTTTTAATGGACCTGAATATTCAATCAAACGGGGGTAATGGCATATGAAATGATGTTTTGGTTTTAAGGTTGTTTTAAAACAATTAATATATTGTGTGTGATGCTGTGTTATCAGTCCTTGTAAGGTAGCTATATCTGTTTTATTGAAAGAATCTTTTAACAAAAATTCTACAAGGTCATATAGACAAAGCACATATTTCCAACATACATCATTTTGAGGAACCTTACTACCCAAGAAAATAGT
>CAVNZG010000293.1:0-19483 GCA_963693315.1 Diogma glabrata
GTGTCGTCGACGTGCATCACACCATATACCACCACCAACTTGGAGATAAGGGTACTGTTGACCTACGAGTGGGCGAGATGATGGGCTAAATCTTAGCCAGGTTCAAAAGGGAGTGGGTTCCGGACTAGCAATGGGGTGAGTGTTATTATATTTTTATTTTTTTGAATTATAGGTATGAATGAGTATGGATGCGCGTGTGTATGAGTGTAAGTATGAGGAGGGGGGTTCATGAGAGGCATGTGTGATAAGCAAATTTCTATGTTATACTTCTTTTATACAACAATATGGATGATAATCAAATAAAAAGAACTGTTTTTTAAAAAAGTAAATATTTGTCGTCAGATGTACCAGAATGTTTGCTTTCATGTCCAACATTTGCTACATTAATCGAAGATGGTGTTCTTGGTGGGCTTTGTTTTTGTTTTATCTTCATTTATGGCGATTCCTCCAAGTGCAAGTCCCGATCAAACGCTGTAATTATTCGAGTACCGCAGAAACTATATTGGTCGTTTCGGAGTACGTCCACCACAGCCTCCGCTTATAATGCTGTACAAAAAGTGGAAACAAATATGAATAATTTATCAAATAAAATTAATTGGATGGGAAATCATTAGGACCAGGAAATCAAATCAAATAACATCGGATTTTTAAGAGATGTTTATTTGTATATGTATTTCGTCTAATTCATCTGATTTTCCTGAGTTTCGAACAATATGGACAACGTTACTCGAACTAACCAAAACAACAAACGACGCTTTATGTTTATCCACAAAGATTTTATCTTGGCTCCGATTTAACTCTTCATCGAATTGTATTTTGAATGGTTTATTGATTACCAAAGCGATTGAACCGTTTTCCGGTAAAGATGATAAAACTGTTTTAGTTGAGTTGGTCATTTATTTGTCTTTGGTAATAAAACAAAAGAAAAATCTTTGCAAATATGGATAGGATCCTAGGCCAAACCTAAATTTATTCTTGTGAACTTGGTATCAGCTGGATGATGCTTATAACTCGTATCAATATATATTGTTGGTCATATTAGGTCAAACATTGCATGGAATCTCTCCGATATATTTTATTGGCTTAATGAGAATATTAAAAAGGTAATGATAATTGTCAAAAAGTCTCATCATAAAAAAACGAACAAATCCTTTTATACTTTTTTTTATAATTTAGTAAAACGATTTGAACCTAACCGTCAAGCATGTATTATTTAACCAGTTTCCTTCTATAGTTCTCCGAATCATGACTTATTAAAAATAAGTAGGAAGCAAATCTCGAACAACAGAAATACGTTATTTTGATTTTAAATTGTTTTTTTTTTGTTTTTTGTTATTTTATTCAATATTTGATATATCAAAGCAATAGTTTCTTCATAGGTCGTTTCTATTAACAATAATAACAAATTATATTTAATTACAACTTTTATAAATTTAATTTATACTTGACAATAAAATAATTCACTGCAAAGGATAACCTATTAATTATAAAAACAAAAAATTGAAAGATTATAAATAGTGGCTTGTTTCAAGTGTATTTGAATGTGGGCCTGGATGTAGGTATGGGTAATAGTGTGCCGGTGCGAGTGAGTGAGTGGATGTAAGTGGGTGAGGGTGTGCGAGGGTATGAAGTGTGAGAGTATGAGAATATGTGAGTGATTGTGGGGTTGGACGTGCTGATCGCGGTTCTTTCGTCAAAGGGGTCGACAGAGTCTCATTTTTTCACTTGTCTTTTTTCCATTTCCATATAAACTTTGTTTATCTCGTACATTACGTATTTGTGCTGAAGTAGCAGGAATTCTTTCTCAACCCATGAAGACTGAAAGCTAGTTGAAAAGGACATATAAACCTCGCTTGGTATGCGGCCTGCTATGCCTCTTCGTTGGTTCTTCAACGAAGAAAGCGCTTCAATACAAAGCAGCAGTGTGGAAAAACTTTAAAATTTGCAAAAATGATGCATATTGAGATAGTAAATATGGTAAAATAGTTTGAAAAATCACATAAAAAACGAATAAACAAATTTTCTCTTCTAACTTATTTATTTTTTCTAAGCAAATCAAGATCACGAGTATTAACAGTATAATAACAGTTAAATATATGTTTTGGATTTAAAAATATCTACGAACATAAAATAAATTCAAGTTTTCACTAAATTAAATATTGGACAAACTGGAAGAAATTTCATAAAAATTAATTCACAAGCTCTCAAAACTAAAAGTGAGCTTACAACTTGTTAAATACATTGATAATTGTTGAAGGTTTCTCTGGTTTCAGGATTCTTCACATAAACATTTTTAATTTAAACAAAAATATAAAACGGGTTTGTATGATTTTTAAAGTCTTTATGTCCTTGATCTTGTAAGTTTCATTTTATTTGCTTACACTTAGGCGTAGATATTTAAAATTTATTACACGATGTTTGGAAAATGGTATGACAAAAACAAACGTGATGAAGAATTTGTATTCAAAATCGATTAATATGTTAATTTTTATAATCTTATATGTGACACAAGCAATTTTAAAATTCAAGTTAACAAGAAGGGATATGAATCTTTTTTGCTACTTTTTACGTCAGATGCTGTTTTCTTTGATGAATATTATGTTCTTTTTAAGTAACTTAATATAACTTCATGTAGCACGCTGCGTAGACATTCCGGGGGCCTTGAAACATTTGTTTCAAACACTGGTAGCCGACAGACCTTGTGAATAGGACACTTGATGATACCATTCCTGGTTCGTATTGATACCACTCGAACTAAGTTATCCTTTCCAGGAAATGCGTTCACTATTTTGCCAAGCGACCATTTTGTTGCAGGTAACCTTTCATCCTTAATGATAACAATATCATCTACCAGTAGATTTGCTTCTTTCTTATGCCATTTATTTCTTTTTTGAAGTGCTGTTAAATATTCATCATGCCATCGTTTCCAGAAATGTTGTGCGATTTGCTGTACCAACTGCCATCGCGAAAGCTGATTTTGTTTTAAATGTTGAAGATCATATTCTGGAACATAAGTTTTTTGATGGCCGATAAGGAAGTGCGCTGATGTTAGGACATCTATATCATCAGATGCCGTGGGACCGATCGGACGAGTGTTCAAAATGGCCTCAATGCGTGCCAATAACGTGGACATCTCCTCGTAGGTTAGTATGTTTGACCCAATGACTCTCTTTAGGTGATGCTTTGTCGATTTTACTGCAGCCTCCCAGAGGCCACCCATATGTGGAGCTGCAGATGGATTAAAGTGCCAATTGATTTTATCATCTAAAAGAAAATCAGAAATTAATGTATAGTTTTTCTCTAGAAAATCGAAAAGTTCCATCAATTGTCTATGAGCTCCAATAAAATTGGAGCCATTGTCACTGAAAATATCAGTGCACAGCCCGCGTCTCGCAGTGAATCGGTGTAAAGCTCCAAAAAATGACTCAGTTGTTAATTCGTTAACCAATTCAATATGCACGGCCTTTGTACTACAGCATACGAATAGTGCAATATATGCCTTATGAACCTATCGTCCTCGACCCTTTTTCATGCGGATAGTAATCGGCCCAGCATAATCAATGCCAATTTTCAAGAACGGACGTTCGTATGTCACTCTCGCACTTGGTAGATCTCCCATCATTTGTGATTCAGCCTTTTGTTGATGTCGAACGCAAATCACACATTCACATATAGTTTTACGAATAATATCCTTGGCACGGATGATCCAAAATTTTTGCTTTATAATGCTCATTAGAAGCGTTTGCCCAGCATGTAAATTTTTTATGTGTTGTTCATAAGCTAATCTTTTTGTAAAAATGTGTGATGAAGGCATAATGATTGGATGCTTTACTTTAGCCACTGAATTTTCAATTCGACCACGGACTCGAATGATGCCATGTTCATCTAGGAAGGGATTTAATGTTTTTATTCGGCTGGATGAAGATATAACACCTTGTTTTTGCAATATTTGAAGTTCATCTTTAAATTCTTCTTGTTGAACCCAGAGAATTATAGAATTAAGTGCTTGTTCTTGCTCAATTGTGGTTAACCAACCTGATGTTCTGTTTTCTTTTTTTG
The DNA here is from genome assembly GCA_963693315.1 of Diogma glabrata. Classification (NCBI taxonomy): domain Eukaryota; kingdom Metazoa; phylum Arthropoda; class Insecta; order Diptera; family Cylindrotomidae; genus Diogma; species Diogma glabrata. The sequence continues at coordinate 4,060 of CAVNZG010000293.1, forward strand.
TTCGGCAGTTATGAATAAATCTATTAAGCCTTGAAATTACTGAAATTATTTTTTGAAATGAAGAAACTTTATTAAAAATATTTTCATAAATATTGTAAGTATTTTCTGACGTAATAAGTTTAAATACAAATGTTGAATCTGTTTTTCTTTCTTCCAACACTGCTTCATTTTCATGACCATTTAGATTTGTTAAATCAATTAACTTGGTAGGCCATACTGCAATATCTTCCGACAACCAAGACGGACCACTCCACCAAAGCGACATATAAATCAGTTCCGACGGTCTGATTCCTCGCGAGGCACAATCAGTGGGATTGTCCTTTGATCGCACGTGTAACCATTTTACATTTGACCTAGCACTTTGAATTTGCGAAACACGGTTAGCAACAAACGTTTTCCATTGACGTGGAGGCTGAGCTAGCCAGTTTAACACGATTGTAGAATCTGACCATGCATAAACTTGAACCACCTCTAATTTCATTTCTGCAACTGTTGAATCTATTAGTTTTGATAATAATACTGCGGCGCATAACTCAAGCCGAGGTATGGACACTTGTTTCAGTGGTGAAACTTTTGTTTTTGCTGAAATTAATTTAACAGTTATGGTTCCATCATCCAACACCGCTCTTGAATATAGTACGGCTGCGTATGCTAACTCGGATGCATCTGCAAATCCATGTAATTCCGTAATATGTTTTATACCCAGTAATTCCGTAATATGTTTTATACCCAACCATCTTAGAATAAATACATCTTGCAGTAGCGAAATTTCATCTCTAATGCTTGTCCATTTGCTGATGATGTTAATGGGTAACTTTTCATCCCAATCAAGTTTCAGGAGCCATAATTGCTGAAAGAATATTTTTATTAAAACAATACTTGGGGATAGCCACCCCAAAGGATCAAATATTCTTGATGACTCGGATAAAATACCTCTTTTGATAAGTGTTGGTATTTCATCTAAATTAATTTGAAATGAGAAGTTATCGGTCCTTGGATTCCATTCCAGTCCCAAAACCTTCACTGTGGAATCCTCTGAAATTAGACAGTTCTCTTCTTTTCTCTGTTCACGAGGAACAACCTTTAATAGAGAAGAATTATTCGATGACCATTTCCTTAGATTAAGTCCAGCCTGCGAAAAAATTTTAATTATCTTGCATTGAATTGCCACAGCATCGGCTTCTGTATCAGCGCCAGACATTAAATCATCGATGTAAAAGTCTTCACTTATTATTTTTGCTATATTCGGTAAATCATTGTCAATTTCCAATGCAATTTGGTTTAATACCCTCGTTGCCAAAAAAGGAGCACACGACGTACCATATGTAACTGTCAGTAAACGGTAGTGCTTTATTTCCATGTTTGGATCTTCTCGCCACACAACTCTTTGATAATCCACATCTCTCTTGTTGACCAGAACTTGACGGTACATCTTTTCAATATCAGCTGAAAATGCAATTCGATGTGTTCTAAATCTCAATAAAATAGACAGAAGACTGGACTGAATTGTTGGCCCGACCATCAGCTTATCGTTTAATGATACACCAAATTGAGAAGATGCTGAAGCATCGAAAACAACTCTTAATTTGGTTGTCGAACTAGATGATTTGATAATACCATGATGAGGTAAATAAAAGGACTTACTTGGACTTACTTCTATCTCGTTATTAGGAATAGGCTCCATGTGGTGCATTAATTCGTATTCCCTCATAAAAGCTATGTAAGTTTCTTTAAAGGACGAGTCTTTTTCAAACCTTCTTTCAATCGATTTTAGCCGTAATATCGCTGATGACTGTGAGTTCCCTAATAAGACATCAGACTCGTTAAAAGGAAGACGTACAATATATCTTCCATCTGATTGTCGGGAATAATTTTCACAAAAATGTGTTTCACATTGTTTTTCTTCCTCTGTAAAAATACTCGATTCTTCTGATATTTCCTCCAATTCCCAAAATCTACGCAATAATCTATCTATATCAATACCTGTATGGAGATTGATGATCGAATTTTCCTCAAACCTTTCGGTTAACTCCCCAGCTATAACCCACCCAAAGATTGTATCATGAGCAATTGGGTTATTTAGTCCATTTGACATACCTTTTGTATTTAAAATTTTAAAGAATTGATCGGCCCCAATTAAAAGATCAATTTCGCCTGGCTGATTATACTCTGGATCTGCTAGTTCTAGATCGTTAATTTTATTTAAATTTAGTTTGTCAAATTTGAATGATGGAAGGTTTGATGTTATTCGGGATAGAATTAAAACTTTGAATTTTAATTCAATGTGATGATTGAGTCTTGATGCAACGGTTAGTCCCGTAATCCCATGCGAAACTGCTGCTGTATTTGAAGATAATCCAGATACCGATACTCGAGCGTTTCTGCGAGGTAACTGCAGTCGTTGGACACAAGATTCTGTTATAAAAGACTTCTGAGATCCTGAATCTAAAAGTGCCCGACACTGCTGAAGTTCACCTAATGAGTTCATAACCATAACACTGGCGGTAGGTAATATCGTTTGTGTTATTGGTTTAAAATTATTTAATTTATTTTTATCTGTAGTTTGGTTTGAATTAGTAAAAAAAGATTTGACTGACTTACTATTAGTTGCAATGCTTGTACTTGGACCTTGACCATGTTCTTCTTCCAGATGTAGTAATTGATGATGTCTCTTCGAACATTTATCGCATTTTCCTTTGACATGACACTTGAAAACTGGATGATTATTACTTAAACAATTATAGCAGCAGAAAAGGTTTTTAATTAGCTTCCTGCGATCGACTACTTTCATATCCAGAAATTTACCACATTCAGATAAGTGATGTTCTACATCTTTACATACCTTGCACATATTAGTGGAGTTTGTATGCATATTTGTAAAGTTTGGCGTTGCTTTACGTACCGGTTTTGATTTATTTGTTTGTCTAAATCCTTCAGTGGCGTCTGCCTTTTGATTTAAAAAGTTAAATAAATCATTCCATGTGGGACAATCTATTTCAATAATATAGTTTGCCCATTTCTGTTGGTTGTCATCATCCAATTTATTGACTACTAGATAAATTAGCCATGGATCCCTAGCTTCATATTGCTGTCCGAGTGCCTTTAATCCTCGGATTACTTCATCACATGTATCTGTAAGATTGCGTAATGAAGATGCATTTGGATTTCGTACACATGGTTGATCCACAAATGTTTGTATAAATGAATTTATTATGTGCTTTTTTTTATCAAAGCGTTTGCACAATCGTTGAAAGGCTTCATAGTAATTAGCTTCAGTGATTGCCATGTGTTTTAACAAATTACTGGCTTCACCTTTTAAGCATCCTTTCAAATATTGAAATTTTTGTGCCGGCGATAGTGATGAATTTTCGTGTATAGTTTTATTGAACAAATCATAAAACGACTGCCAATCCTTATAATCACCATCAAAACATGGTATATTAATGCGCGGTAGCTTTAAATCAGACACTGGATAATGATTTAAGGAAGAAGATAAGGTGTCATTACATGTTGCATTTGAATTAGCTAGGTTAATTTGGTGAATATTACTATTAATTTCGACTATAGCAAAATAATATTTTTCTTCAAAATCAACTAGATCTGATTCTTCAGTATCGCTAATATTGGCAATTGCATCTTCCACTAGTATAAATTCTTGTAGAAGAGCTTGAGCACGTTCTAAACGAGTTTTTAACTGCTCAATCGTCTTAGCATCATCATTTTGAATAAACGTGACAATACGCGTCATCTGACCTTTGACCGCAGCGTGCTTTTTCAACAATCCTTTTAGATTTAGCTTATCCATTATAACTAGATTCTAATGCAAATTTAGTTCAATATAAATATGTACCTTATAGTTTTAATAACACAAAATCACTTTATCACTTATCTTACAAACACTTTTATTAAACACTATATTATTAAATTCGGACACCAACTTAGAAAGTCATAAATTCAGTTCAAATTATAAATTCAAAAAAATAATTAATAAATAATAAGTAAAATAATTTTATTAAATTTTATTGTTTTTTTTTATTTTAGGTCAAATGGTTACAATAATCGAAAAATACGATAAAAAAAAATATACTTAGCGACCGTTTGAGATAGCGTCCCTCGGTGTCGTTTCCAATTTGTATCCAGTTCACCAAAAATGCTGATATAAATCCGGCTCGAAGGACCAATGTTTTTGCGGATATTTATTGTAATTCAATCAATTTGTAAATCAAACAATAAATTTATTTTAATAAAGAACTTATATTCGAAAAAATGAATTTGAATTAATTACAGCACGAAATAATTTTATAATTTTTAATCTTATCTGTTTGAAGACTCGAATTAAAGAGAGCGATCTTATTTTATCTTGTTTACATTACAGTTATAATTCCCAGTAAAAAAAAATATCCTATATAACATTTAAATTATACCGATAAATTATACCAAATAACTTTAGCTACATCTATATTTTTGTAGCATATTAATTAAAAGTATGCGCTGTAATTACCAACTTTACATCGGTAACGTTAATTAAATTTATTTGGTATTTTTTGTATTAAATTTCTAGATATTACGATGTGTGAATTCATAGGATGAGAGAATATTTCGTTAACATCTAAGTCAACATTCTAATCAACATCCTAAGTCACGAGTGTAAAGTCATTATTGATTGTTGCCAATCAATGCGAAACTTAATATCTGACGTAAAGTCAATATGTTGTTATATTTTTGGTTAGGAAATATAGACAACATTAGGGAAAAATTAAAATATGTTTCGTCATCGCCACTTTGGCTAAGTTGTGTAAGACACACGGAATTTGAACAATGTGTCTCTGATGAATGTAGTTCAAATTCTGACACGAAACACAACAAAATTTTTTCTAAAGGAATTTTAGAGGAAATGAAAAGTTATTTCGAATTGCAAAATTCAAGTGATTTCCAATATGTACTTAAGCTTAATTGTTCTCAAAAACCAATCAGTTAATTAAATTATTCATTACAATTCAAGTGTCAGATTTAAAATTATATAAAACAAACAGTTGACATGGAAGAAAGTAAGCAAAATTAAATTTATAATTCAATTAATTAAAAATATTATTCTTCATGTAGAACGCTGCGTAGACAGTCATGTTTTTCTTGTGGACAAAAGTAAAATACTTTAGACTTGGAAAATATTTGAGCGCACTCAAACATAAATTTTGGTGTCTGCTTATCGATTGTATTTTGTAAACTGGAACGATTAGCATGTCTCTTAACAACTCCACCAATTCTAGCACATGCACTTTTCGCGTGAGCTGTTGTGAAAACAAATCGTTCCGCTATTATCCCATTATCGTTTTCATGATATAACAATTTATGAAACTATACTTATTTTTGTAATGGAAACCAGCACTATCAGAAAAATATTTTATTTTAATTATTCTTAACTTAATATTTAATTTTTTAAATTCTAAAGTAACAGAATTTTGGATGCGACATGCATAATTTTTAGCGAAATTCAAACAGACGGTCGTATTAACTATCTTGCAGAGAGTCTTTTGCTTCGTTTAATAAAAATTCGAGCCTGGATTTTTGCGATAAAATCATGTTTTAGAACATTGACGAAATCTTTTCCTAATTCTTGCAGAAACAGTTCAACCGTTTCTTCTTTAAGTTGAAGTGAACATCTTATATCTTATCTTTTTACAATAATGACTGGTGCGTAAAGGTTTTCATAACGCGTATAAAGATGAAACTCCTCAACCGATGATGAAAGAAATTGATAGAACAAAAAAATTTAAAAAACCAAAACAATTTTTGTTTTTTGTTGAAGTTTGTTTGTTGCCATGGTTAACATATTTTCAAATTTTCAAATTTAGTGAAATAACAAAGCCTACCTAATTATTATTTTAATGGTTTTCATAAAATAGAAAATGGTATTATTCGATGATTCGCCCAGGAGATAATAAAAGGAAAAAAGTTTTTGCCAGTAAAATGTTAATAAATGTCATTAAATATATAAAACAAATAAAACCGTTTTTTCAGTGTTTTTCAGAACGCACTAACGACGGCAGATAGTGCGTTCTTGACGCTTAAAAAGTGACGAGTTCTTCTCTTCATTTATGTCTTCATTTATTTAAAAAAACACTGAACGAATGAATTTACGTACGGCTGCAACTTAAAAAGCGCCCTCAAATATTTTCATCTTAAGAAAAAAATTGTAAAAATTTATTAAAAAAAAAATAAATATTTGGAGAATGAAAATATCATATTTGCTTTGCAAAAATGGGGCGCTTGCATACCTTCGCAGTTCATGTTTTTTCCGATCCACTTGAGAAATTTTCACTCTATATATATAAAATTCTCGTGTCACAGTGTTTGTAGCCAAACTCCTCCGAAACGGCTTGACTGATTTTCATGAAATTTTATGTGTATATACGGTTGTTATAAAGTTGTCGCAAATCTTGGGGAATGGCATATAAACCGAAAGGTGGGTCCCCTACCTCAAGTTATAGCATAATTGGTAAGCGGGTTTAGCCACAGCACCAGCTTTGGTTTCAAATGTAAAATTTTTGGTTTTCAATTTATGGCCTGTTTAAGGTAGCAAACCTGGTATTTTGACTTATTTCGCTTAAATTGACATCTAGAGATTACCGCCAGCATATTTTTTCAATTTTTTTTTTGACAAAAATTTTGCAAAAAAAGCATGGGTTAACCCCTTACCTGTTTTTTTAGCGAAAAAAAAAGTTGTCGCAAATCTTGGGGAATGGCATATAAACTGAAAGGTGGGTCCAAAACAATCCCCTACCTCAAGTTATAGCATAATTGGTAAGCGGGTTTAGCCACAGCACCAGCTTTGGTTTCAAATGTAAAATTTTTGGTTTTCAATTTATGGCCTGTTTAAGGTAGCAAACCTGGTATTTTGACTTATTTCGCTTAAATTGACATCTAGAGATTACCGCCAGCATATTTTTTCAATTTTTTTTTTGACAAAAATTTTGCAAAAAAATCATGGGTTAACCCCTTACCTGTTTTTTTAGCGAAAAAAAAAGTTGTCGCAAATCTTGGGGAATGGCATATAAACTGAAAGGTGGGTCCAAAACAATCCCCTACCTCAAGTTATAGCATAATTGGTAAGCGGGTTTAGCCACAGCACCAGCTTTGGTTTCAAATGTAAAATTTTTGGTTTTCAATTTATGGCCTGTTTAAGGTAGCAAACCTGGTATTTTGACTTATTTCGCTTAAATTGACATCTAGAGATTACCGCCAGCATATTTTTTCAATTTTTTTATTGACAAAAATTTTGCAAAAAAATCATGGGTTAACCTTACCTGTTTTTTTAGCGAAAAAAAAAGTTGTCGCAAATCTTGGGGAATGGCATATAAACTGAAAGGTGGGTCCAAAACAATCCCCTACCTCAAGTTATAGCATAATTGGTAAGCGGGTTTAGCCACAGCACCAGCTTTGGTTTCAAATGTAAAATTTTTGGTTTTCAATTTATGGCCTGTTTAAGGTAGCAAACCTGGTATTTTGACTTATTTCGCTTAAATTGACATCTAGAGATTACCGCCAGCATATTTTTTCAATTTTTTTTTGACAAAAATTTTGCAAAAAAAGCATGGGTTAACCCCTTACCTGTTTTTTTAGCGAAAAAAAAAGTTGTCGCAAATCTTGGGGAATGGCATATAAACTGAAAGGTGGGTCCAAAACAATCCCCTACCTCAAGTTATAGCATAATTGGTAAGCGGATTTAGCCACAGCACCAGCTTTGGTTTCAAATGTAAAATTTTTGGTTTTCAATTTATGGCCTGTTTAAGGTAGCAAACCTGGTATTTTGACTTATTTCGCTTAAATAGACATCTAGAGATTACCGCCAGCATATTTTTTCAATTTTTTTTTTGACAAAAATTTTGCAAAAAAAGCATGGGTTAACTAACCCCTTACCTGTTTTTTTAGCGAAAAAAAAAGTTGTCGCAAATCTTGGGGAATGGCATATAAACTGAAAGGTGGGTCCAAAACAATCCCCTACCTCAAGTTATAGCATAATTGGTAAGCGGGTTTAGCCACAGCACCAGCTTTGGTTTCAAATGTAAAATTTTTGGTTTTCAATTTATGGCCTGTTTAAGGTAGCAAACCTGGTATTTTGACTTATTTCGCTTAAATAGACATCTAGAGATTACCGCCAGCATATTTTTTCAATTTTTTTTTTGACAAAAATTTTGCAAAAAAAGCATGGGTTAACCCCTTACCTGTTTTTTTAGCGAAAAAAAAAGTTGTCGCAAATCTTGGGGAACGGCATATAAACTGAAAGGTGGGTCCAAAACAATCCCCTACCTCAAGTTATAGCATAATTGGTAAGCGGGTTTAGCCACAGCACCAGCTTTGGTTTCAAATGTAAAATTTTTGGTTTTCAATTTATGGCCTGTTTAAGGTAGCAAACCTGGTATTTTGACTTATTTCGCTTAAATAGACATCTAGAGATTACCGCCAGCATATTTTTTCAATTTTTTTTTTGACAAAAATTTTGCAAAAAAAGCATGGGTTAACCCCTTACCTGTTTTTTTAGCGAAAAAAAAAGTTGTCGCAAATCTTGGGGAACGGCATATAAACTGAAAGGTGGGTCCAAAACAATCCCCTACCTCAAGTTATAGCATAATTGGTTAGCGGGTTTAGCCACAGCACCAGCTTTGGTTTCAAATGTAAAATTTTTGGTTTTCAATTTATGGCCTGTTTAAGGTAGCAAACCTGGTATTTTGACTTATTTCGCTTAAATTGACATCTAGAGATTACCGCCAGCATATTTGTTCAATTTTTTTTTGACAAAAATTTTGCAAAAAAAGCATGGGTTAACCCCTTACCTGTTTTTTTAGCGAAAAAAAAAGTTGTCGCAAATCTTGGGGAACGGCATATAAACTGAAAGGTGGGTCCAAAACAATCCCCTACCTCAAGTTATAGCATAATTGGTTAGCGGGTTTAGCCACAGCACCAGCTTTGGTTTCAAATGTAAAATTTTTGGTTTTCAATTTATGGCCTGTTTAAGGTAGCAAACCTGGTATTTTGACTTATTTCGCTTAAATTGACATCTAGAGATTACCGCCAGCATATTTTTTCAATTTTTTTTTTGACAAAAATTTTGCAAAAAAACCATGGGTTAACCCCTTACCTGTTTTTTTAGCGAAAAAAAAAGTTGTCGCAAATCTTGGGGAATGGCATATAAACTGAAAGGTGGGTCCAAAACAATCCCCTACCTCAAGTTATAGCATAATTGGTAAGCGGGTTTAACCACAGCACCAGCTTTGGTTTCAAATGTAAAATTTTTGGTTTTCAATTTATGGCCTGTTTAAGGTAGCAAACCTGGTATTTTGACTTATTTCGCTTAAATTGACATCTAGAGATTACCGCCAGCATATTTTTTCAATTTTTTTTTTGACAAAAATTTTGCAAAAAAGCATGGGTTAACTAACCCCTTACCTGTTTTTTTAGCGAAAAAAAAAGTTGTCGCAAATCTTGGGGAATGGCATATAAACTGAAAGGTGGGTCCAAAACAATCCCCTACCTCAAGTTATAGCATAATTGGTAAGCGGGTTTAGCCACAGCACCAGCTTTGGTTTCAAATGTAAAATTTTTGGTTTTCAATTTATGGCCTGTTTAAGGTAGCAAACCTGGTATTTTGACTTATTTCGCTTAAATTGACATCTAGAGATTACCGCCAGCATATTTTTTCAATTTTTTTTTTGACAAAAATTTTGCAAAAAAGCATGGGTTAACTAACCCCTTACCTGTTTTTTTAGCGAAAAAAAAAGTTGTCGCAAATCTTGGGGAATGGCATATAAACTGAAAGGTGGGTCCAAAACAATCCCCTACCTCAAGTTATAGCATAATTGGTAAGCGGGTTTAGCCACAGCACCAGCTTTGGTTTCAAATGTAAAATTTTTGGTTTTCAATTTATGGCCTGTTTAAGGTAGCAAACCTGGTATTTTGACTTATTTCGCTTAAATTGACATCTAGAGATTACCGCCAGCATATTTTTTCAATTTTTTTTTTGACAAAAATTTTGCAAAAAAGCATGGGTTAACTAACCCCTTACCTGTTTTTTTAGCGAAAAAAAAAGTTGTCGCAAATCTTGGGGAATGGCATATAAACTGAAAGGTGGGTCCAAAACAATCCCCTACCTCAAGTTATAGCATAATTGGTAAGCGGGTTTAACCACAGCACCAGCTTTGGTTTCAAATGTAAAATTTTTGGTTTTCAATTTATGGCCTGTTTAAGGTAGCAAACCTGGTATTTTGACTTATTTCGCTTAAATTGACATCTAGAGATTACCGCCAGCATATTTTTTCAATTTTTTTTTTGACAAAAATTTTGCAAAAAAAGCATGGGTTAACCCCTTACCTGTTTTTTTAGCGAAAAAAAAAGTTGTCGCAAATCTTGGGGAATGGCATATAAACTGAAAGGTGGGTCCAAAACAATCCCCTACCTCAAGTTATAGCATAATTGGTAAGCGGGTTTAGCCACAGCACCAGCTTTGGTTTCAAATGTAAAATTTTTGGTTTTCAATTTATGGCCTGTTTAAGGTAGCAAACCTGGTATTTTGACTTATTTCGCTTAAATTGACATCTAGAGATTACCGCCAGCATATTTTTTCAATTTTTTTTTTGACAAAAATTTTGCAAAAAAGCATGGGTTAACTAACCCCTTACCTGTTTTTTTAGCGAAAAAAAAAGTTGTCGCAAATCTTGGGGAATGGCATATAAACTGAAAGGTGGGTCCAAAACAATCCCCTACCTCAAGTTATAGCATAATTGGTAAGCGGGTTTAGCCACAGCACCAGCTTTGGTTTCAAATGTAAAATTTTTGGTTTTCAATTTATGGCCTGTTTAAGGTAGCAAACCTGGTATTTTGACTTATTTCGCTTAAATTGACATCTAGAGATTACCGCCAGCATATTTTTTCAATTTTTTTTTTGACAAAAATTTTGCAAAAAAAGCATGGGTTAACCCCTTACCTGTTTTTTTAGCGAAAAAAAAAGTTGTCGCAAATCTTGGGGAATGGCATATAAACTGAAAGGTGGGTCCAAAACAATCCCCTACCTCAAGTTATAGCATAATTGGTAAGCGGGTTTAACCACAGCACCAGCTTTGGTTTCAAATGTAAAATTTTTGGTTTTCAATTTATGGCCTGTTTAAGGTAGCAAACCTGGTATTTTGACTTATTTCGCTTAAATTGACATCTAGAGATTACCGCCAGCATATTTTTTCAATTTTTTTTTTGACAAAAATTTTGCAAAAAAAGCATGGGTTAACCCCTTACCTGTTTTTTTAGCGAAAAAAAAAGTTGTCGCAAATCTTGGGGAATGGCATATAAACTGAAAGGTGGGTCCAAAACAATCCCCTACCTCAAGTTATAGCATAATTGGTAAGCGGGTTTAGCCACAGCACCAGCTTTGGTTTCAAATGTAAAATTTTTGGTTTTCAATTTATGGCCTGTTTAAGGTAGCAAACCTGGTATTTTGACTTATTTCGCTTAAATTGACATCTAGAGATTACCGCCAGCATATTTTTTCAATTTTTTTTTTGACAAAAATTTTGCAAAAAAAGCATGGGTTAACCCCTTACCTGTTTTTTTAGCGAAAAAAAAAGTTGTCGCAAATCTTGGGGAATGGCATATAAACTGAAAGGTGGGTCCAAAACAATCCCCTACCTCAAGTTATAGCATAATTGGTAAGCGGGTTTAGCCACAGCACCAGCTTTGGTTTCAAATGTAAAATTTTTGGTTTTCAATTTATGGCCTGTTTAAGGTAGCAAACCTGGTATTTTGACTTATTTCGCTTAAATTGACATCTAGAGATTACCGCCAGCATATTTTTTCAATTTTTTTTTTGACAAAAATTTTGCAAAAAAGCATGGGTTAACTAACCCCTTACCTGTTTTTTTAGCGAAAAAAAAAGTTGTCGCAAATCTTGGGGAATGGCATATAAACTGAAAGGTGGGTCCAAAACAATCCCCTACCTCAAGTTATAGCATAATTGGTAAGCGGGTTTAGCCACAGCACCAGCTTTGGTTTCAAATGTAAAATTTTTGGTTTTCAATTTATGGCCTGTTTAAGGTAGCAAACCTGGTATTTTGACTTATTTCGCTTAAATTGACATCTAGAGATTACCGCCAGCATATTTTTTCAATTTTTTTTTTGACAAAAATTTTGCAAAAAAAGCATGGGTTAACCCCTTACCTGTTTTTTTAGCGAAAAAAAAAGTTGTCGCAAATCTTGGGGAATGGCATATAAACTGAAAGGTGGGTCCAAAACAATCCCCTACCTCAAGTTATAGCATAATTGGTAAGCGGGTTTAGCCACAGCACCAGCTTTGGTTTCAAATGTAAAATTTTTGGTTTTCAATTTATGGCCTGTTTAAGGTAGCAAACCTGGTATTTTGACTTATTTCGCTTAAATTGACATCTAGAGATTACCGCCAGCATATTTTTTCAATTTTTTTTTTGACAAAAATTTTGCAAAAAAGCATGGGTTAACTAACCCCTTACCTGTTTTTTTAGCGAAAAAAAAAGTTGTCGCAAATCTTGGGGAATGGCATATAAACTGAAAGGTGGGTCCAAAACAATCCCCTACCTCAAGTTATAGCATAATTGGTAAGCGGGTTTAGCCACAGCACCAGCTTTGGTTTCAAATGTAAAATTTTTGGTTTTCAATTTATGGCCTGTTTAAGGTAGCAAACCTGGTATTTTGACTTATTTCGCTTAAATTGACATCTAGAGATTACCGCCAGCATATTTTTTCAATTTTTTTTTTGACAAAAATTTTGCAAAAAAAGCATGGGTTAACCCCTTACCTGTTTTTTTAGCGAAAAAAAAAGTTGTCGCAAATCTTGGGGAACGGCATATAAACTGAAAGGTGGGTCCAAAACAATCCCCTACCTCAAGTTATAGCATAATTGGTTAGCGGGTTTAGCCACAGCACCAGCTTTGGTTTCAAATGTAAAATTTTTGGTTTTCAATTTATGGCCTGTTTAAGGTAGCAAACCTGGTATTTTGACTTATTTCGCTTAAATTGACATCTAGAGATTACCGCCAGCATATTTTTTCAATTTTTTTTTTGACAAAAATTTTGCAAAAAAAGCATGGGTTAACCCCTTACCTGTTTTTTTAGCGAAAAAAAAAGTTGTCGCAAATCTTGGGGAATGGCATATAAACTGAAAGGTGGGTCCAAAACAATCCCCTACCTCAAGTTATAGCATAATTGGTAAGCGGGTTTAGCCACAGCACCAGCTTTGGTTTCAAATGTAAAATTTTTGGTTTTCAATTTATGGCCTGTTTAAGGTAGCAAACCTGGTATTTTGACTTATTTCGCTTAAATTGACATCTAGAGATTACCGCCAGCATATTTTTTCAATTTTTTTTTTGACAAAAATTTTGCAAAAAAGCATGGGTTAACTAACCCCTTACCTGTTTTTTTAGCGAAAAAAAAAGTTGTCGCAAATCTTGGGGAATGGCATATAAACTGAAAGGTGGGTCCAAAACAATCCCCTACCTCAAGTTATAGCATAATTGGTAAGCGGGTTTAACCACAGCACCAGCTTTGGTTTCAAATGTAAAATTTTTGGTTTTCAATTTATGGCCTGTTTAAGGTAGCAAACCTGGTATTTTGACTTATTTCGCTTAAATTGACATCTAGAGATTACCGCCAGCATATTTTTTCAATTTTTTTTTTGACAAAAATTTTGCAAAAAAAGCATGGGTTAACCCCTTACCTGTTTTTTTAGCGAAAAAAAAAGTTGTCGCAAATCTTGGGGAATGGCATATAAACTGAAAGGTGGGTCCAAAACAATCCCCTACCTCAAGTTATAGCATAATTGGTAAGCGGGTTTAGCCACAGCACCAGCTTTGGTTTCAAATGTAAAATTTTTGGTTTTCAATTTATGGCCTGTTTAAGGTAGCAAACCTGGTATTTTGACTTATTTCGCTTAAATTGACATCTAGAGATTACCGCCAGCATATTTTTTCAATTTTTTTTTTGACAAAAATTTTGCAAAAAAGCATGGGTTAACTAACCCCTTACCTGTTTTTTTAGCGAAAAAAAAAGTTGTCGCAAATCTTGGGGAATGGCATATAAACTGAAAGGTGGGTCCAAAACAATCCCCTACCTCAAGTTATAGCATAATTGGTAAGCGGGTTTAGCCACAGCACCAGCTTTGGTTTCAAATGTAAAATTTTTGGTTTTCAATTTATGGCCTGTTTAAGGTAGCAAACCTGGTATTTTGACTTATTTCGCTTAAATTGACATCTAGAGATTACCGCCAGCATATTTTTTCAATTTTTTTTTTGACAAAAATTTTGCAAAAAAAGCATGGGTTAACCCCTTACCTGTTTTTTTAGCGAAAAAAAAAGTTGTCGCAAATCTTGGGGAATGGCATATAAACTGAAAGGTGGGTCCAAAACAATCCCCTACCTCAAGTTATAGCATAATTGGTAAGCGGGTTTAACCACAGCACCAGCTTTGGTTTCAAATGTAAAATTTTTGGTTTTCAATTTATGGCCTGTTTAAGGTAGCAAACCTGGTATTTTGACTTATTTCGCTTAAATTGACATCTAGAGATTACCGCCAGCATATTTTTTCAATTTTTTTTTTGACAAAAATTTTGCAAAAAAAGCATGGGTTAACCCCTTACCTGTTTTTTTAGCGAAAAAAAAAGTTGTCGCAAATCTTGGGGAATGGCATATAAACTGAAAGGTGGGTCCAAAACAATCCCCTACCTCAAGTTATAGCATAATTGGTAAGCGGGTTTAGCCACAGCACCAGCTTTGGTTTCAAATGTAAAATTTTTGGTTTTCAATTTATGGCCTGTTTAAGGTAGCAAACCTGGTATTTTGACTTATTTCGCTTAAATTGACATCTAGAGATTACCGCCAGCATATTTTTTCAATTTTTTTTTTGACAAAAATTTTGCAAAAAAAGCATGGGTTAACCCCTTACCTGTTTTTTTAGCGAAAAAAAAAGTTGTCGCAAATCTTGGGGAATGGCATATAAACTGAAAGGTGGGTCCAAAACAATCCCCTACCTCAAGTTATAGCATAATTGGTAAGCGGGTTTAGCCACAGCACCAGCTTTGGTTTCAAATGTAAAATTTTTGGTTTTCAATTTATGGCCTGTTTAAGGTAGCAAACCTGGTATTTTGACTTATTTCGCTTAAATTGACATCTAGAGATTACCGCCAGCATATTTTTTCAATTTTTTTTTTGACAAAAATTTTGCAAAAAAAGCATGGGTTAACTAACCCCTTACCTGTTTTTTTAGCGAAAAAAAAAGTTGTCGCAAATCTTGGGGAATGGCATATAAACTGAAAGGTGGGTCCAAAACAATCCCCTACCTCAAGTTATAGCATAATTGGTAAGCGGGTTTAGCCACAGCACCAGCTTTGGTTTCAAATGTAAAATTTTTGGTT